>SNQJ01S0048703.1:59077-69773 GCA_010110895.2 Picea sitchensis
AATGTATTGTTTTCATGGCATTATGTATTATGTTTTGTTTGGAGTGATAAACTGAGATTTAAAAAGTAAGCCTTTAAGGGTTGATTTGATTATTTTGTTTGGAGTAACATTGATGTCGATTACCACTATAAAAAAATGTCATTTTAATACCCTAAATTTAAAATGGGTACTAACGGTAGCAGTACTTTTCAATTTGATGGTTGATTTTGAGGTTTTGGTTTTAATGGTACTGACTGCTAAAAATACGATTTCAAAATATCTATAAATTTAATGTTTTGAAAAAAAAAATTCTGTAACATCATTTTTTTTATTTAGGTGTTGATTTGAAGGTTTTTCTAAGTTACTATATGATTTTTGAAGGCCATGTTTGAAAAATGTTGTAATTTTGATCTCGTTTAAAAAATGGTGCTACCGGTAGCACCACTTTTTGATTTGGGGGTTGATTTTCATGTTTTTTTGGGCAAAAATACGGGATTTTTGGGCTAGAGTTCTCGTTTTGAGGTCAGAGTTCTCATTAAGTTAGTAATTTTTTTATCTCTCATCACAATCCCCCTAGGTTCATCTGGGATGCCTCCCTTGTCTTGGATTTATCCTTCACTAAAATGACGGAGATATATATTGAGGTGACAATGATAGTTGCCCCCAATTGTGTCACACACTTGGTGTTTGGGTTGGAATTTGCCCAAACTACAATTTGTGCGATAACAATCACAATTTCAATTAAGTCAAAATTTTAACTCCAATTTTTTTTTTGTGCTACTAGATGTTGATGTTTTGGTAGTTGTGGGAGGTATTAACCTCCATGTGTAATCTATGACTTGGAATAGAATATTCCGAAGGCAAGTGAACCATTAAACATATGTGTGGAAACCCTAGAAGACAAGTTGGCCTAACAAAATAAATATTATTAGAATATTGTCTTCCAGAAATACAAGTTGGTTCCATAGGAGAAAGATAAACAAAAAATATAGTTACCAGAAAGTCAGGTCAGCCCATACATAAAAGTCACTAGATAGCTTAATATAAATAGATGACGTTTTAGCTCATTTGGACACCCAGTGAGAGCGCAAGTCTTGTGGAGAGATGCAGTTGCAACTACAACTGCAACTATAAGGAGGAATAAGGGCACATGGTCATATATTGGTCTTGGTCTCTCTCTTGGTGATTCTCTTGGTGATATTATTGGTGATAGTCTTGGTGATATTCTTGCTAAGTATGGCACAAGTTTGAGAGAGTAGTACAACTGCAGCTGCTGGAGTTGTGTATGGTACTTGTTATGTAGATATGGAGACTCTCTCTCTTATGCTCTACCCTTGGAGAAGGAACACTCTACTTGTCTTGAGTTGTTGTTTCAATTAGTATCTAGGGTTTATCTGTTGGTTTTGGAGTAGGCTTGCCATAATTATTCTAAGTAAAGGTTAGTGTGCTCGAGGGTGGCATATGTGAATTCCTATGGTTGGGTGACAATGTTGTGACATTGTCTATGGTTAAATGAGCATACCAAAATTTCAACATGGTATCAGAGTTAGTTTTCTTCATAACAATCTAACCGATGGAAGGAAGATCCTTAGTTTTCCCCATTATCAAGCTCATTGAACACACATTGAATTCACTAAGAAGGTCGCCTAAGTAGGGTGCATCTCTTCCCCAGATCAAATCTGTAAATTTATGAAGTTGAGAAATTAGGGGTTCCTCATAAAACCCTAGGTTTCCAGTACCAATTACAGTTCCTTCATGCCAGTTGCTTCGTGTCAGTTGCAGAACCAGTTGCAGTGTCAGTCGCAACACCAATTATAGTGCTAGTTGCAATGATAACACCAGTTGCAGTGAAAGTTTCTATGAAGTGTTGGGACTAATCTTTGATTGTCTTAGTGAGCCTTACCTTAGCATATCTCCAGATACCTTTAGATTACAATTTGGAGCAGCTTTGAAGTTTTAAGGTTTGTCATTGCTTGCCGTATGGTGCCATTTCCTGTCGATGTTGTCGGAGGTATATATATATATATATATATATATATATATTGTATTACTATTTTGAGTGTGATTGCAGGAGAAGGTATCTCGTACAATCATAGATCCAGAGGGATCTTAGATCCAACACATTCAAAGGAACAATGCACTCCAGGTTTAATTGTTTTCATACGCCTCTAGCTGTTATGGAATTATTGTAATCTTATGAACATCTAGTTGTATTTTTATCTATTGAAGTTATGATTATAATAGTAAACTCTATTCAAAGTTAAAGTTATAAGTTGACTCTAGTCAAAGTATTAGATTGATTAGGTTGAGAGTTTAGAGTTTATTTGCATTATATTCTCTAACTCAGTTTTTTGTCAGAAATCATATTTTCGTAAGTACAAGGGGCAGGTTGAAGAGAATCCTTGTCATCTTGAGTGAAGGAGACTTGGAAGAAAATAAACAACACTCATTCTTGAAGATAAGACTCTAGGTTCTAGGTTTGGTTGATTAAATTAATAAATTTCCAATTTGCACATATCAAGTTTGATAATTGCTACATTACTAGTTCTGACAATGATCCTTTAAAGGTTCTATTACTACTAGATAAAATGAATACTTGGCATCATGTGAGTACTATTGATATAAATGCTTATTGTACTTGGTCACAAGATGAACTAACATCTCCTCTAGGAGATACTTCTCGTTTTTCTTCCAAGCAGGTCACCTTGTTAATAATATGATGATTACCATGAGATTTCATTTTTATTCTTGTTGACATAGATATGTTCTTATGAAAATGCTATTATACTTTTTGTTCTTGTTTTCTTGTTCCAGGCAGGTTACCATGGAGGAATGGTTGATCAAAACACTAGAAGAGTGTTGTTTCTATTTATTATTATTGTATTTTTATGTTGGTTCTTGTTCCAGGAAGGTCACAAGAAATAGCTATGAGAAGGAGCTATTGTGATTATTGTTCTCGTTCTTGTTTTTATTATTAAAAGAGTATTATTCTTGTCTATTGTTTTTCCCTTTGTTGTCCTTGTTCCCGACATGTCACAGGTGATAACTCCGAGGGAAACTATAGTGATGATTGTAGGAGACAACATATTAGATGGTCTCTAGTTTGAGACATGGAGCAAACTATCTAGATAAGAAGTTGTATACACGCCCATATACATCCATGTACCAAAGAAGAAGATGAAGAAGGGTACTTTTGCGAGATACATAGTATCTCATATGGAGATTGATTGTAAGGAGAAGAAGGATCCAAATATGACCTAACAAATCCCTCTAGTGTAGTTGATCACTCTTCATATCATCATAAAGAGTGAATAGAACTAGAAGGGCCTACCCATAATCGTTGCAGTAACCAAGAAGAGACCAACATGGTCCCAATAAACTTTGCAGGATGCAATATTGATAAGCCATATCATGAGGAGCAGATGGCTCCAAAGATTATATAGAGTCAGAGAGAGTCAAGCTTCATAGGGAGAATGGATACTCAGAGACTTTTAGATTCAGATGGAAGAGAGAGACGTCTTTCGAAATTGACAGACAAATTCCATGGGTTGAGAAGGCTAGACCGAAGCTTCAGAGGCTTCGAGGAGATATGAGATCTTATGGGAATATTCCCTTACTTCAGTAGACTTTGCTACAATGACTGAGGAGGAATCCAGTTAGAAGGACTGGGATATATATATTTTCCTTGGTTCCGAGACTAGAAGAGAAGTCAATGGTGACTTCCAAGTTGATCTATAAGATCAAGAATGTTGCAGATAAATAGATTATAGGTGTACAAAACCTTATTTTTGTCCAAAGGATTCTCCTAGCAAGAGGGAGAAGACTATGACGAGACACTTTCTCCAGTGTATTTCTACCGACAAACATGTAGCATATATGTTGACCAAGCCTCTGTCAGGGACAAGCTTGGAGTGGTCCAAATGTTTTTCTCTAGTATTGAGAATTGATGTATTCCCCAGTAATGGGAAGTGATGTGATCCCCAATAGTGGGAGCTACCCCAACACATGTTGGTATGCTACTCCAATGCAGGTTGGTATGTTACCCGAACGCAAGTTGGTATGCTACTTCAACGCAGGCTGGTATGTTACCTTAGCGTAGGTTGGTATGATACTCCAATGCAGGATGGTATGCTACCCCAATGCAGGTTGGTATGCTACTCCAACACAGGTTGGTATGTTACCCCAGCACAGGTTGGTATGCTATTCCAACAAAGGTCGGTATGTTACCCCAACACAAGTTGGTATGCTACTCCAATGCAGGCTGGTATGTTACCCCAATGCAGGTTGGTATGCTACTCCAACGTAGGATGGTATGTTACCCCAACACATGTTGGTATGCTAATCCAACACAAGATGATATGTTACTCCAACGCAAGTTGGTATGTTACTCCAACAAAGGTTGGTACACTACTCCAGTGAAAGTGAAAAACATCTTATGATGTATGGATTCATGAAATTCAACAATACAATGGACGAGGTGTGCAGAAGTGAAAAAGTAATGATGGTTATCATGCCAAGAGGAATATCTTCCTCGTTAAGAGTGAGTGTTGAATTTTTGAGTCATATTCTATGAGCTGACAAGTTACTAGTTTTGTATGAACTAGATGCTGACCTGAAGTGTCAGAAATGATTCCTAGTTAGAGTTTTGATCAGTAGCATCAAAGTTTACTTTCTGGAGGGCCAACCAATAGTGTTGGAGGTGTTTTCTAGCTAGATGGCTAATGTTCAACTATGATGGTGATATTTTATCTGTTTGATCATATGATAACCTGTGTGGCTACGGTGATGCTACCTGTAGACTGGTCTACAAGACCATGTCATTCTTTCCCATGCCATGTGAGATGGATGGATGTCTTTGAGACCACTACATGAAAAAAATCTTAGTTAATACATCCCTAACTAAGAGGGAGTGGTGATGTTTTGGTGGACGCGGGAGGTATTAACCTCCACGTGTAACCTATGAATTAGAATAGAATATTCCAGAAGCAAGTGAACCATTAAAAAAATGTGTGGAAACCCTAGAAGACAAGTAGACCTAGAAAATTAAATAATCTTAGAATACTGTCTTCTAGAAATACAAGTCAGCTCCACAAGAAAACGATAAACAAAAAATATAATTACCATAAGGTGAGATCGATCCAACTAGAAAAGTCACTGGATAGATTAATATAAATAGAGGATGTTTTATCTCATTTGGACACCCATTCAGAGCACAAGTCTTGTGGAGAGATGAAGTTGTAGCTGCAACTACAACTACAAGGAGGAATAAGGGCACATGGTCATCTCTTGGTCTTGGTCTCTCTCTTCATGATTCTCTTGGTGACAGTCTTGGTGATTCTCTTGGTGACATTATTGGTGATATTTTTGCTAAGTATGGCACAAGTTTGAGAGAGTAGTGCAACTGCAATTGTTGCAATTGTGTATCGTACTTGTTCTGGGGATATGGAGACTCTCTCTCTTGTGCGCTACCCTTATAGAAAGAGCGCTCTACTTGTCTTGAGTTGTTGCTACAGTTAATAGTTAGGGTTTATTTGTTGGTTCTGGAGTAGGCTTGCCATAATTATTCTAAGTAAATGTTAGTGTGCTCGGGGGTGGCATATGTGAATGCATATGGTTGGGTGACAATGATGTGACATTGTCTATGGTTAAATGAGCATACCAAAATTTCAACACTAGAAACAACACTTTTTGATTTGAGGGTCATTTTTATGCAATGGTATTGGTTTCCAAGGCCACAATTTCAAAAAAGTTACAATTTTAACCACAAAAAAGGGTGGTGCTATTAGTAGTGCCACTTTTTGAAACATGGGTAAAATCAACCACTAAATACGATCTCTAAAAAAATGAGAACTCTGGAGGGTCCTCGTCAAGTTGGTAACTTTTTTTCGACTAGATGTGTATCTCTTCAATCCTTTTGTAAATGATTTTTATAATAAACATGATGGATGTAAAATTATGGTAGGTTGATGGAGAGAAGATAATAGGTTCTTCAACAAGGCATATGGTAGTTACACTATCAATAATTTGAGGGAGACTTACATGTATTTGATGGCTCTAATTGTTGGTTTGTATGGAGAGAGAGTTCTCACACTTCACAGATGTGTGGTTACCTTTAACATATACCATGACTAGAACTGGTGGGGTCTTCAATTGGGTTGGCATTATATCCAATCAACTCAATATCATGATTCAAATATCGTAAAAATCCATGACAACACTTGAGATTTTCCCTACCTTCTATATGGTGTCATATCTATTGGATGTTATGTGTGCATTGAATGTATTCTTAACTCTAAATCTCATTTGTCTTGTTTCATAAACCCATGTCCATGTTTATTTTCGGATACTTTGGGAGAAAAAGTATAAGAGGTCATACTTTGTTATCTATGATTTTTTCTTAGCATCATTATATCATATTATTTTTTGTAGAGAATGTATGAGATTGCATAATGAGGTAAATAAACTGATCAAATACATAAGCAATTGAAATTTTCAAGAGGATTTGATTTATCTGAGGATTTATGGAGAAATTGCAACACCTTACTTATTGCCTAAGTATGTACCAGACAGGTTGATTCTTGGAGAAATAACTTATCAGACAATTCTTTAGGGGTATCAATGCTTCATTGTTAAAGGAGGCCAAGAATAAAATATTATTTTCTCATAATTTCAATTTGGGACGTCACTTTCTAAGGGATACAAAACATGCAAGGAAAGAAGCAAGTTCTCTTCTTGAGTATATATTTCCTCTTGGGAAATGTCAGAGACATTATCCTCAAGGTCTTGCAAAGAAATATTGTGATATGATATCTTTGGTTTGGTCATATAGTCATGAAATTTGGGAGAATGAATTTCCATTCGAGAATGCAAAGGAATGGAATGAGGTACTACTCAAACAACAAAATATTCCTCCAATAACTTTTAGTACTTTATCTTTTGATGAACAAATGACATAAATAACTAGGGAGCTAACAAAAGCATGATTGATTAATAAGGAAGCTAAGGAAGACATAAGGTTGGAAGAAATAAGATTGAAAGAAGAATCTGTAAGAAAGGCTATACAAGAGAAAAAAGAAAGACACCAACAAGAGATAGAGTCGCAAAGAAAGACAAAAGAAGAATTGAAACAAAGATAAGAAGATGAAGTTGCCCAAGAATATTTGGAAAAGAAAAGAACAACCTTTGAGGCTTAATATAGGAGAGAATATTTGGAGGTAGCATACGAAAAACACATAGAAGAGGAAGAGAAAAAGAGAAGTAGATGAAAGACAAGGGTTGGCAGAAGAGAAGGAAGCCGAGCAAGAATTAGGTGAGAAACAACAATCAATAGAGCAGATTTTGGATCATCCTAATTAGCAATAGTTTACATTTCTACCCACTGAAGTCATTGACTTGACTAAGGATGAAGAGACTATTTATAAGAAAGATAATGTTAGAATAATAGGTATGCTCATTTCACCATAGACAATATAGAAATATTGCCACCCAATCATAGGCACAAAGGCCACCCCCGAGCACGTTAACCTTGATAGACATAATAATCCTGGAAGCAAAACTTAGAACCAATAGCCAACCAAGGTAGCGTACCTCTCTCCAAATCTAGCGTACCAAGCATAAAGTACAAACCATAACCGGGAAGAAAGTCCAACCATAACCAAAGACCAATTCACCACTGCAACATCTGTAACTCTCCTCCAGTCATGCACACCACTTGTCCTTATGTAGTTGTGAGAGTGAGTGTGACAAATGAGCTCTAGCACCCTCTTATTTATAGTCCTGCAAGTGACCTAACTGGGTCGACTTCTACTTCTGGAGGATAGTAATTTAATATAAATTATTATCTTGAGACAAATTGTATTCTAAGGTTATTTCCTAACCTTCTAGAGTTTCTCTTTCTTCCTGGAATATTCTAGACTCGTCAAAGGTTACACGTAGAGGTTAATACCTCCCCCAACCCTCATAATATCAACACTCCCTCCTAGCTAGGGAGGTATTAAAGGAAATGGTATTAAGCACAAACATACAATTCAACTGGTAGCATCATCATAGACACACAAGCTATCTCATGATCACATAGATCAAATCACGAGCACCAACATCAAAATCCAACTAGATAGTCTCTATGGAAATCAGAACAATGCCATCCAATAGAACACAACTTTGCCTATTCATAGTAGTATACAACTACTATCTAGTGGTACACAACCACTCCTAGTAGCACACAACTACTAACTAGTGACACATAGTCACTACCAGTGGATCACATCCACCATAGTAACATACAACTATTGTCTAGAGACATACAGTCTCCACAACAATCATATCATCTAATATAAACAATGTCATGATACGAACTGAATCATTTGGGCCACTCTTCCACTCATATATTTTAGATATGGAAGAGCATCTGCCCTCGAAAAGTTAAACATCAGCCATGGGTTGTCTGGACTATTCTTCTCAAGCATAGAAGAATAACTATCCCTGATTTCTGAGCTTGGACCATTCAACCTAACTGGGCCATTCTTCTGGCATGATTCACAGTGAAACCTGGAGATAATGCATCTGCCCTAGGGAATGACTATCCCTGATTGCTGAACCTGGACCATTCAACCTAACTGGGCCATTCTTTCGGCACGATTCATAGTGAAACCTGGATAGAATGAGTCTTCCCTAGGGAATGACTATCCAGACTATTTCCTACATAAATGATTGTCCTGCACCAACCTCCTACATCATACCATTCTTCGAAATTGCTCACAACTGTGAACTTCAAAAGAATGACTTCTTAGAGAGGTGAACGACTATTCTTGACCACTTCTTAGAGTGAATGCCAAGGAGAATGATTTTCCTAGACCATTCCCCCACACTGGCCATAAGGGGAATCATTGTTTATGGTACATCAACAATCCGTTGGACCATGAATGCCCGTTCTGGACCATTTTACGAACTGGAAAATGACCGTCCATAAAAAATATTGGACCAATTTTCGGACTAGAAAGTGAATTCCCAACCTGGACCATTTTCCAAACTAGAAAATGATTTTCCATCAAGAATCTTGGACCACTTTCTGAACTGGAAAGTGACTGCCCAACCTGGACCATTTTCCAAACTGGAAATAGTCTGTCCATATATCAATAACATATCAGTGCTCCCTCCCAACCCAGGGAATAATCACTTCCCCTTCCAATAAGGAAGTCATCTCCACGAGTCCCAACTTGTCCCTTAAGTACACAAAATTTTCATCTTGGACATAGGCTTTACCAAATATTTGTTATCTTCTTATCAATGGAGATATACTGGAGAACTACTTCTCCCTTCTGGACTTTATCACACAAAAAGTAATTCTTGATCTCAATGTTCTTCGACCTGTCATGGAATACTGGGTTCTCTGAGAGCTTTACACAACTCTCATTATCACAATATATCATAGTTGAATCCAACACCTGATCAAACAATCTAGAAACTAGTTTATGAAGCCACACTGCTTCCGTACAAGCATCACAAGCTGTAATATATTCTTCTTCTACAGTTATGAGTGCAACAAACTTTTGTTTGTTGCTATCCTATGATATCATGAAAAATCTCAAACTGAAACATATCCATGAAGTACTTCTTCTGTTATCTGTACTCCCTGCCCAATATGAATCGATAAATCCATGCAACTGTATATCATAGCTCAAACGTCCCACAGAGATATTTCAAGGCATGCTTTTCAATTATTCAATTCTCATGGCTAGGTTCCATATGGAATTGGCTCAACATGTTTACAAAAAACAAATTTATGTCCTCGTATTTGTCGAATACATCAAGGAGCCAATCAATTACTGGTTCAAGGACGGGTCTACCAGATCAGAGTCTCTCAACTTCTTCAGATATTTCATCATGGGAGTTTGCCATGGATTTGAAATCCATCATCCCGGACTTCCGAAGAACCATTTTGATACACTTCCTCCGTCATAGGAAGTTTTTACCGTGCTTCTGCTGTACATGAGAGTGTTAAGAACCAAATATCAAAATAACATAAAAAACCTCAGAACAAGTAGTACTCAATGCCTAGAAAAACAAACAATTTCAGATAATAAGCCTCTTAGAGGGGGCAACCTCCTTATACACCACATCAATTTACAAATACAAGATGATTCCAAATGAAAAGGTCTCCTTGGTATATATAGGAGACTACAAGGTACAATTACAACTAATGGACCCAAGCCGACATAAATAAAATAACAATACTAATGAAATATGCCCCAATTAAGGGGTATTGTGCCACTATTTAGGGATTAACATGCCCCTCCCCTTTAATCAAGTGTTGTCAACAATGCTTGAGTAATTATGGATGCTTCTGTATAAAAAACTCACCTTCCCAAGTGGAATATTCAACATGTAGTTTCCTCCACTTAATGAGATACTCTGAAATGGATCTATTCCTCAATTGGAGATATCTTGTGTCAGTGATAGCTTCAGGCTCCAATATGATTTTTCCTTCCTCCTCAAGTTCTGGCAATACAGTTTGAACTGTGATCTTGTCACCTATAACCTTCTTTAAGCATGAAACATGGAAAACTTGGTGTACTCGCGAAGATAGGCAACTCCAATTTGTATGCCATAGTACCAATATTTTGCAACACCTTATAAGGGCCATAGTACTTTGGTGATAAGTTATTATCCTTCTTAGCTTGCTTGAGGGACATCTGTTTGTATGGTTGTAGTCTTAAAA
>SNQJ01S0048703.1:69823-81488 GCA_010110895.2 Picea sitchensis
CCCCTACTTCAAAACTTATTTCACTACGATGTTGATCTGCTTGTTGTTTCATGCGATTATGTGCCATGTTCAGGTTGTCCTTTAAGAGTTGGAGAACTTGTTGTTGATGCTCGATGTGATCTTCCACTACTTGAACCTTAGATTTTTCTTTTAGAGAAGAAGTGATGGAAGGTGGGTGGTATCAATAGAGTGCCATAAATGGTGTCATTTTTGTTGTAGTATGAAAGGAAGTGTTATACCACCATCCTGCCAAGGGTAGCCACTTGAACCATTGCGTTTGTTTATCATATACAAAGAAACAAAGGTATCCTTCCAAAGATTTGTTCACTATCTCGGTTTTTCCATCTGATTGAGGATGATAAGATGAGCTATGGGACAATTGAGTACCCAAACAAGAAAATAATTTTGTACAAAAATGTCCAGTGAAGATGGGATCTCTATCACATACAATCATCTTTGGGATTCCATGTAGCTTTTGAACTATCTCCATGAATGCGGTGGCACCTATACTGGATTTGAAAGGATGCGAGAGTGCACAAAAGTGTGTGTACTTGGTCAGTCTATCAACAATCACCATGATGACACTCTTTCCTTTAGACTTCGGTAACCCTGTGATGAAATCCATGGAAACCTCCTCCCAACGCTGACTTTGGATGGCTAATGGTTGTAAAATACTTGGGGTCTTAATTGTCTCTACCTTATTTTGTTGGAAAACCAAACATTCCGCCACAAACCTTTTGTAACACCCTGGGTTTTGAGACCCCATTTTAAATAATGTATTGTTACAATGCTAAGAGGCCAGATTGCCAAAACAATTATTAAAAGGCCAGTGTGCCTAAGAAATGTAATGTTTTGATCATTATTAATAATAAATACATCGTTGGTTGCTAGATGGACAAGGACTAGAGTTATAGGGGGATATGATTCCACAAGAGACAGGGCTTGAGGGGATAAATATTTATTCCTATTTTAATTACCCTTTTGTCTAAGGGAGTGGACCAGTTACATGAGATTCTTGGGGAAGGCCAGGAGGTTCTTGATTCCCCACGAAAATACTTAAACCCGTCCCTGGTCTGATTGAGGGGTTGGCTCCTTCACTCCTTCACTTATTTTTTCATTCTAGTCTTTCCCTCACGCATTCATTCACTGATTGTTCATTGTTTCACCTTGGGTGGAGATAACACTCCATTCATTTCCGTCACTTGTTCATCTTCCTCATCCATGTCTTAGATTGGGGAAAGGAAAATGAACTATTGAAGAGCATCCATGGTATCATTGGTTGTAGAGGTCGTTGGTGTAATCTAGCCATGACTTGAGGCCTGAACGCCTGAGATACATTTTCCCGTGTCCAACTTTGTCCATAACTACGAGTCCTGAGAGTTACAACATGAAGATTCTGGACCTATTGTGTTGGATCCCTGGAAGGAGAAGGATTTCTTGAGGGACTGCATCGCAGAGAAGGGTGGAGGTCCATTCTCTTGGGTGGTGCAGGCTAGGTAGAAGAGAGATGGGTACTTGGAATTCTATGAGTGTTGGGAAATCCTGTGAGAGCTTGAGTGCTGACTAGTTCGGGAAGCCAAGTAACACTCTGGAACCATCCTTGTGGATTCATAGACCTGACTCGGGGGTGACACTGTTGTTGAGATTTGGAGCAATAGTGTCTACGGTTGGGTGGAACGTCCTTGGTTTGCAAGCAGTTGGTGTCTTATTTTATAAAGATAAGTCCTCTCTGTTATGGTATTATTTATCTGTAAATGAATGTATTCTGCTGTGTATTTATTTATCGTTTAATTGAATCTTTAGAATATGCATACTTGTTGGTTATTGTTGTGCATGTCATCAGATCTTTTCTTTTATGCGTCCTTATTAATTTAAAAAGGTATCGGTAAAAGAAAGAAGTCCAAGGGTGGGCTCGAAGGTAGCGTACCCCGACCTGTGGGTGGTAGGGTGTGTTACAAATTGGTATCAGATCATTTGGTTGAAACATCGGGCCAGTATGGGTTGGGTCTGTTGGTCAGAGTCTCGTGGTTGAGATCGAATTTTGACCGTGAAGTTGAAAATCTCAGGAGGAATGGCTTTGCAGAATCTATGCAGGAGCTAGAATGTCAGAGATCCTTTGTAAGGGTTTGAAGGATCGTGACCATCCCTTTCAAATTCGGGAGCGATCGCCACTATGAGATCAAGAGAGATCCAGGATTATTGGATTAGAGGGTAGGTGAACAAGGGTTGTCCGATGAAGGCGAAGCAAAGGTTAAGTCACAACCGTCAGATCTCATTGGAGAGAAATCGACGGTGGGGAGCCATTGCAGGGATCGGGAAGGAAATTAAAGCACTGGAAATTTGTGAGCCTGTAATCGCTCAGGATCATTGATATTGTTAGATCAATAGATCAACGGTGGATATCGATCCCACTACGGACAAGCATCTTCGCTTTGCGGAGATCGACAAGGAAATTAAAGAGTGAGTGAGTTGAGTCTCTGAAATCACTTGTGGTCGTTGATTTTCAAGCAGGGGACACATGTCATGTGATATCGTACTCAGGGGGGAAGCAAGAATAAGATGAGTGAGTAAAGGAATCCTGAAGCTCGAAGCTCCGAAGAGCTGGAGTAGATCCAGACCGTTGATCAAATTGGACACGTGGAAGGAGATCCTGCACTCTGGCGGATAACCACTTCGAAATAAAGATGGGTGCGAAAATCCAGAACTACGTGAAGTCCCAAAGTTCAGAGTCAATACAAACTGTCCTATAAGGGAGACACGTGTCGACAAATTAGCCAGTTCGGGAGAATTGGAGTGTGCTAGTATGGAAACTCCCGAAGCCCGAAGTTCCGAAGCCCGAAGAGTCTAAGTGGTGGGGCATGATGATGTCACCTGGAGGTGATGTGGACCCCAGAAGGTTAAGTAGTTTAGAAATTCAGAGTTCGAGAGACTTGAGGAGTGCAAGCGTAAAATCTTCAGAAGCTCGAAATTCTGAAGTGACGTGGCTCACGGACGTTACCCTGGATGACGTGGACACATGGGATGTGTGCCACGTGTAAACAAGTTTTGAACCTGTGGAGGATTGAAATGTCAGTTAGAACGTGACATGTGTCACTTGCCTGATTGGGTCACGTGTCCGCTTCTATTATTTCACCACGTGGTGACAGATCGTGCAGTCCAGAGACTGGGCACTCCAGAGGAAAAAGATGTGACAGTTTGCATTGGGTTGAGAAATCCTGAAGGCCTAAAGGTCGGAGTACATATCAACTGTTGATCCCATAAGACACGCGACAATAGATCTCATAGTCTAGAGACTTGGTACTCCAGGGGTTTTCAAGTCTCTACAAATGAAAAGTGTCGAAGCCCGAAGTCACGAAGGCATGCAGATCGTCGATCTAAGATACCCTCGAGACCTTTCTCAATCGTTAGATCAAGAAGTGGAAGGATGGCATAAGCACATCGACAGATATCACTCCAGGGAGTTGAGCGACTCGAAATTTGAAATGTCCTGGAGTCTCAGAGTAGCGATTTGATGTAGTTCGTTGATATAAGATCCTCTAGGAGTTATTAGACCATTGGATCCAGCAGAGGGAGCAGAGATAAGTACTTTGAAAGATTTCCACTCCGGGGAAGTGGAAGACTTGGGAATGGAAATACCTTGGAGCATCGAATTTTTGAATTGGTTGAGCATCGTCCATATCAATGTCTGATTAAGTCATATCCGTTGATCTTGTTGAAGCCTCTAGATGAGGGTAGGATCGCCCATTCGGCGAACGATTAAATCTTGACCATCCATTTTTTCTAGTGGAGTTATTAAAGGCTTCAGCGAAGTGCAACTTCGGGGGAAAACAAAAGTTGACAGGGGAAAACAATCGAAGGGCGAAGTCCAGAGGACTTGGTCCCAATGTTGGTCTCATGCTAAGGTAAAAAGGGTCTAGAAGTAAACCAACCCTCGGACTTGGTGTTCGTGCAAGCTCCTGTGTAGAAAAACATAGAGCGGGGCACTAAAGGGTGATTAAGCTCACAGATTCGAACCATGGTCACTTGAAGCCTGGTTTGAGGGAAGCACCTACGCAGAATGAAATTATGTATTAGCCAAGGATAACATGACACTGTTATTTTGTGGAGAATGGGGATATGTTCTTCATGAACTAAGAAGAAAAAAAAAAGGAACTTGTAGCATTGTTTGGCAAGTTTCTTTATATGCATAATTCTAACAAAATGGTCACTTGCACATTTTGCATAATTAAGAGATTAAACATATCATCTTGGAATGAAGATTCGAGAGATGGGAGAAGGTGAGGAAGCCTCCAGCCATGACAGAGAGGCCGAAGGCCAGAATACCAGAGTTGGTAATGCAAAGATAGAGTCCAATGGATGCAAGGGCAGAGGAGAGCAAGAAACATTAATAGAAACGGTAAGGAGCTTGAAAATAGAAGTGCAGAGATACAAAGAATACAATGAGAGGCTGATGCGAGAGCAAAGTCAGATAAATGCTCGAGTACTGCAGAGCTTAAATCAGTTGTAGAGGAAAACAAAGAGGGGATCAAACTCAAAACAAGAGGAATTAGGCAGGTTTTGTGAAAGAAGAGAGGATTGTGGAAGAGTTGGTTATTCGAGAAGTGCTAGCAGAACTAGTAGACACCACTCACCTCCTTACTC
Source organism: Picea sitchensis (assembly GCA_010110895.2). Lineage (NCBI taxonomy): Eukaryota > Viridiplantae > Streptophyta > Pinopsida > Pinales > Pinaceae > Picea > Picea sitchensis. The sequence goes on from SNQJ01S0048703.1 coordinate 74,465, forward strand.
AACAAGCAATTTTTATGCATCGAAAGATTCCATAAGCAGTCCAGAGGCATCTCATATTAGGCACAAAAGAAGGAGACATGAAGTGGACAATTTGCAAGGAGAGTCGAGGAAGCTTAAGACACCCTCCTTTGATGGTGAAAAAAGAAAGGGAAGATGATGCCGAAGCATGGTTTCTTGGACACATGAGGTATTTTCATTTGCATAACTATTCATCAAACCTAGAAGCCATGATTGCCACCTATCATTTACATGGGAAAGATGCAATGTGGTGGGATCAACTGAAGAAAGTTGAACATATTAATGAGAGTAGGATCACTTGGAAGCAGTTCAAGAAGTACTTTCAGAAGGAGTACCTCTCAGAGAATTTCTATGACTAGAAAATGCAGGAGTTATTTGAACTCAAGCTAGGAAGCATGACTATGGCAGAATATGAGAATACGTTCTTGGGATTGTTAAAATATGTCAAGTTCATTGATGATGAGAAGGTGAAAATACAACGATTTATAAGTGGACTACCAACCTTTTATAAAGAAAATATTAGGTTTGATGAGCCCGAGACCTTGACTGAGGCCATCAGGAAGGATAAATACCTGTATGAACAAGTACAGGGAAGATCATCCCTGCAAAAATCTTGGAAGGATAAGAAGAAGGAGAAGTCTGATCAGAGGAGGAAAGGATTAAAACCTCCCTTAAATAGGAATGAGTTTGATATAAATCACCATGATCATTATTCTAAGGGTGAATCCAAGAAAGAAGACTCCTTGGGAAAAAGGGGAAGACCACCAATCCAATGCTAGGGATGCAAGGAAGATCACATGTACAAGGATTTCCCACACAGAAAGGACAGAGTAAAGATTGTGCACAACGTACAAGAGGCTACAACAGTCGAAGATATGGGAAGGATTTATGCAGCCTTAGATGATCAACAAGTGGAATACCAGTCCAATAGGATCGAGGTGGAAGGTAAGATCATAAACTAGCCTGTTGCTATTTTAATTGATTTGGGAGCAAGTCATTGTTACATTGATCCTAAAATAGTGGATAGATTACGTTTGGAGAAAAGTAAGCTTGGAAAATCAATTTTGGTTCAGTTAGCCACTGGAACCAAAAGGAGAATCCATGATATGGTCATAATTTGTTCCATAAGTATTAATGGTGTGAATACTAGTGTTGATTTGAATATCATACCCTTGGGGTCTTATGATATTCTAATTGGAATGGATTGGTTGGACAAACATCATGCTGTCCTATATTGTCATAGAAAGACATTTACATGTCTTGATGGAGATGGAAAACATAGCACTATGAAAGGAGTTCCAAGACCCATCTCTATAAGGGAGATTTCAGCCTTACAGTTGAAGATATGTTTTAGAAAAGGATGTCAATTGTATGCACAACTCATGTGGAAGAGCCATAAAATACAAAGGGGCCAAGCCTTGAAGATTTCTTGGTACTACAGGAATTTAAAGATGTATTCCAAGATATACTAGGGTTGCCACCAAGAAGGGAGATATATTTCTCAATTGATTCAGTGCCTAAAGCTTCCCTGGTGTAAAAAACACCTTAGAGAATGAGCACACCAGAGTTAAAAGAATTACAAATGAAGTTAGAGGAATTGTTGAAGAAAGGATACATACGTCCAAGTGTTTCACCTTGGGGGGCACCAGTACTTTTTGTCAAAAAGAAGGATGGAACCTTGAGGTTGTGTAATGAATTTCGAGAACTGAACAAGTATACTATAAATAACAAGTATCCTCTACCCAAAATTGATGACCTCTTTGATCAACTAAGAGGAGAAAATATATTTTCGAAGATTGACCCGAGGTCAGGATACCATCAGGTAAGGATCAAGGAAGAAGACATTCATAAGACAACCTTTAGAACCAGGTATGGGCATTATGAATTTGTAGTGGTGCCATTTGGACTAACCAATGCACCAACTATCTTTATGTGCTTAATGAATGGCATATTCATAAAGTTTTTGGATAAGTTTGTCATAGTATTCTTAGATGACATACTTGTCTATTCCAAGTCTGAAGAGGAGCATGAACATCACTTAAGACTGGTATTTCAAGTGCTGAGAGAACATCAGTTGTATGCCAAGTTGAGTAAGTGTTCTTTTTATCAAAAGAAGATCCATTACTTGGGGCACATTATTTTAGAGCAGGGCATAACAATAGATCAAGAGAAGATTGAAGCCATTAGAGGATGGCCAACACCAAGAAATGTGTTAGAAGTCATATCTTTTATGGGATTAGCTGGTTACTACAGAAGGTTCATAGTAGGTTTCTCTAAGATTTCTCATCCCATTACTTCTTTGCAAAAGAAGGGAACTAAATTTGAATGGACACCTAAGTGCGAAGGGAATTTTAAACTATTGAAGGAATTACTTACTAGTGCACCTGTGTTAAAGATTTCTGACCCGAATGAAAGTTTTGTGGTATGTATATATGTATGTAAGGAAGGACTTGGGGGAGTCCTCACGCAAAATGGACATGTCATTGGTTATGAGTCCATAAAGCTTAAGGAACATGAGAGGAACTATGCCACACATGACTTGGAGCTTGCTTCCATTGTCCACGCCTTGAGGATGTGGGGGCATTATCTCATGGGGAAGAGATTTGAATTAAGGACATACCACATTGGCCTGAAGTATATTTTTGAAAAGCCAACCTTGAATTCCAGGCAAACAAGATGGATGGAATTTTTAAGTGAATATGACCTTGATATCAAGCATATCAAAGGAAAAGGGAATAAATTTTTCGATGCACTTAGTATAAGAGTGCATCTCATGCATGCTACTATTGTTAGTATGCATCAATCATACTTGAAGAGACAAATTTTAGATGATCTTGTTACAGATCAACATTACCTATAGGTAAAGGAAAGCTTACAAAAAGGAGATGTACAACTGAAAATAAAGGAGTATGAGATAAAGGAAGATGGATTACTCATGCATAAGAATATAATCTATGTTCCTAGTTCCAGAGAACTGAGAAATTTAATTTTGAAGGAAATGCATAATGTCCCTTATGCTAGACATCCCGGTTATTAGAAAACGATTACAACAGTAAGAAGCCAATTCTTTTGTCCGGGAATGAAAAAGGATGTGGTTGATTACATCGCTCGATGTATGGAATGTCAGAAGGTGAAGGATGAGCATAGGCACCCAACGGGTTTGCTGCAACCTTTACCGATCTCAGAGAAGAAATGGGAGGTGATACCATCGATTTCATAACTAAATTACCCAGGATAGCAAGGCAACATGATTCAATCATGGTGATGGTTGACAAATTAACAAAGTCTTCTCATTTTGTTCCTGTAAAAACAACACATACAACGACTAATATTGCACAAATTTACATGAGGGAGATTGCTAGGTTGCATGGGATACCTAGGACAATTGTCTCAAATAGAGATACAAAGTTTTCCTCCAATTTCTGGAGGGGACTGTTTAAAGGATTTGGTACAAATCTAAACTTTATCACAACATACCATCCCCAATCAGATGGAAAAACAGAGAGGGTCAACCGAGTAATTGAAGATATGATGAGAATGTATGTGATGGATAAGCCATGTAAGTGGGAAGATTACTTACACTTGGTTGAGTTTGCATATAATAATGGGTGTCAAGCTTCATTGAGAATGAGCCCATTTGAAGCCTTGTATGGTAGGAAATGAAATACTCTAGTGAGCTGGGACAACTCAACATAAAGAGTGGTACTTGGGCCAGAGTTTCTCAAGGATATGGAAGACCAGATGGTTAAGATCAAGCAGAATTTGAAGGAAACTCAGGATAGATTTTTTTTTTATGCAGATAAGAACAATACAGCTAGAGAATTTAAAGTAGGGGAGCATGTGCTTTTGAAAGTGAATCCCAAGAAAAACTCTTTGAAAGTGGGTAGTTGTACAAAGATGGCAACCAGATTTTGTGGTCCATTTGAAATATTGGACATAATAGGGCCAGTTGTATACATGCTTGCATTGCCTGCTTCCATGAATGTGCATAATGTATTTCATGTCTCTTTACTAAAGAAATATGTACATGATCCTAACTATGTTATTGATTGACATCTGATTCAGGTAGAGATAGAGGGAGACTTTTAGGTTCAGCCAGTGCAGGTATTGGAAAGAAAGGTCAAAATGATCCATAATCGAGTTATAGAGTTGGTAGAAGTTCAATGGACCTGCTACGGTCCTGAAGATGCTACCTGGGAACATGAAGATGCCATACATGTAGAGTACCCGCAAAATTTTGAATAAATTTTGAGATTTTGATCTCTATTTTGTATATGCACCGAGGACAATGCCAAAATAAGGGGGAGGGGATGTAACACCCCGGGTTTTGAGCCCCCATTTTAAATAATGTATTGTTACAATGCTGAGAGGCCAGAGTTCCCAAACAATTATTAAAAGGCCAATGTGCCCAAGAAATGTAATGTTTTGATCATTATTAATAATAAATACATCGTTGGATGCTAGACTGACAAGGACTAGAGTTATAGAGGGATATGATTCCACAAGAGAGGGGGCTTGAGGGGATAGATGTTTGTTCCTATTTTAATTACCCTTTTGTCTAAGGGAGTGGATCAGTTACGTGAGATTGTTGGGGAAGGCCAGGAGGTTCTTGATTCCCCACAAAAATACTTAAACACGTCCCTGGTCTGATTGTGGGGTTGGCTCCTTCACTCCTTCACTTCTTATTTCATTCNCACTCCATTCATTTCTATCACCCGTTCATCTTCCTCATCCGTGTCTTGGCTTGGGGAAAGGAAAACGAATTGCTGAAGAGAATCCATGGTATCATTGGATGTAGAGGTCACTGATGTAATCCCGCCATGACTTGAGGCCTAGAAGTCTGATATGCATTGGCATGTGTCTAGCTTTGTGCACAACTATGAGTCCTGAGAGTTCCAACATGGAGATTCTAGACCAGTTTCATTGGAGCCCTGGAAGGAGAAGGAATGCTTGAGGGACTGCGTGGCAGAGAAGGGTGGAGGTCCATTATCTCGAGTGGTGCAAGTTGGGTAGAAGAGAGTTGGGTACTTGGACTGCTGGGAAAGCCTGTGAGAGATTGAGTGTTGACTGGTTCGGGCTAACACTCTGGAACTGTCCTTGTGGATTCATAGCCCTGCCTTGGGGGTGACACTACTATTGAGATTTGGAGAAGTAGTGTCTATGGTTGGGTGGAACGTCCTTGGTCTGCAACCAGTTGGTGTCTTCTTTTATAAAGATAAGTGCTCTCTGTTATGGTATTATTTATCTGTAAATGAATGTATTCCACTGTGTATTTATTTATCGTTTAATTAAATCTTTAGAATGTTCATGCTTGTTGGTTATTGCTGTGCATGTTGTCATATCTTATGCGTCCTTATTAATTAAAAAAGGAATCAGTAAAAGAAAGAAGTACAAGGGTGGGCTTGAAGGCAACGTACCCCAACCTGTGGGTGGCGGGGTATGTTACACCTTTGAACATTAGTTTTAAGGCCATCCCCAAAAAATTCCTTCTTGACCCTATGGTAGGTTTTCAAAAATACTAAGTGCCCTCCTACCGGAGAGGTGTGCAATTACAAGAGTACCTTTTGTTTGAGTTGGGAGTTATTACATAAATATAAGTGATCTTGTACCATAGTGAATCATTTTTCCATGTAAATGTATCTAATGCACTGGAATCCTGCTGCAACCTTTGAATGAGAGTACACACATTTTCTTCATTCTTCCATTCATCCCTCGCTTCTATTATCCAATCGGGTTGGATGATTGAGATATAAAAAAGAAAGGTCTCAACATCTTCATCCTTTCTTGAGAGTGCATCTATCACAACCTTTTTCTTCCCTATTTTGTAGATGATTTCAAAATCATAACCCAACATCTTGGTCACCCGTTTTTGTTGTTCTTCTAAAGATAATCTTTGTTCCAAGAAGTATTTTAGACTCTCATGATCTATTTTGACCTTGAAGTTCCTACCTTCTAGGTAAGGGCGCTATTGCTTCAATTCATGTAGTATTGCCTTCATTTCCTTCTCATAAATGGGTTTGTGTAAGTCATTTCCCTTGAGTGGTCGACTTTCAAAAGAAAGGGGCCTTCCTTCTTGCATTATAACAACACCAATGCCATTTCTCGAGGCATCGCATTCCACAATAAAGGTTTTTGTTAATTCTGGTGTCGTCAAGACATGAGCTTTGCACATTGCCTCTTTAATTTTTTCAAAAGCTTGAGTTGTCTTTGGAGTCCATGAAAATGCATCCTTCTTAGTTAATGTCGTTAAAGGTGTTACTATTCTTCCATAGTTCTGAACAAACTTGCGGTAGTAACCTATCAAACCCAAAAATCCTCTAAGATCTTTAATGTTTTGGGAATCGACCAATGCATCATGGCCTTAATCTTACCATTCGTGTACGAAAATCAATTAATAAAAAATACCATTTGGGAATCACCATATAAATTGGTGTATGAAAATCAATTAATAAAATTTACTATTTGTGTTAATTAAATGAAGGGGTGCAATGTTTCATTCCAAAAGGACACATTGTTTCAAAGTGGCACCCTTTGGAGGACTATATAAGTAGAGGAATATGAAAGGAAGAAGGTGTCTTTGTGGATTATATACATATAATGGATTGAATGAAAGTTCATTCTATCAGGTTGGTGCCTGTTTACAAGCTAAGTCTTCTCATGAGGATTGGATTTCTCGCATCTCAGTTTGATTTGAGATCAACAAGTTGGGTCTTGTTATGAGAGTTAGATTCCTCATTTCTCAGTTGGATCTGAGAACTACAAGTTGGTTCTTGTATCAGAGAGTTAGATCTCTCATATTAAGTTGAAGTTGAAGATATTAAAGGATTGATTTTATTTGTATTCATTCAAGTGAAATAAATAAAAGAATGATATTTTATCTTCTTCATACAATTTTTGTTATACATGTTTATGAATGATTAATTGAACTGCATATATCATATTCAGTTAATTTAGTTAATCTATGAAAGTGTGAAAAGTAGATAAAAGTTCCAAACACTGATTCACA
>SNQJ01S0048704.1:0-29805 GCA_010110895.2 Picea sitchensis
AAACCCCAAGATCCAGTTTGCAAGATAAGATAAATATAAATCAACCCATATTAACCTTTCATTACTTATAAAATACATAAATGTTTGATATCGTCCATAACTTTAATGTCTTACTTTGTTTTTATCAGAGAAGCAACATTATCAATAAAAATGTTAGTACTAGACAACAATGCGTTGATAGTGAAATGCAACAAGAAGATCATGGTGCTCCTGAGAAATCCCATCCAAGTGGGGTGCAGCCCGACGATGTTCCTGTGACTGAGGCCCACGACGATAAAATGACTTTATTAATCATATACTTAAAAAATTTGTACTTATAGATTTTGTAATTCTAATTTTTATTAGTTATACGTTTACGGTTTTGTCATTATAGATTTTGTCATTTCAATGTTAGAGAATGTAGTAGTTGATCCTCCTCAATCTGAAGATCAGGAGTACAGGGAAACCATTCCACTGGTGCCCACTAGTGGACCAAGTAAATAATTACATTGCAGAGGTTTTTTTTAATATTAATGAACTACTTCAATGATATTTAAAAATTAGCCATATAAATTTAATGTTTTTTGTTTTTGTAGGTGATGACCCCTCAAATAAACCTCCATGTCGTGGGTACAAGACTAGGCATGCTCGACGTGAGATGACTGAAGCAACATAAGACGTTGAAGAGACCCTAGAAAACGAAGACATGGAGGCTGATGACTTACCTGATGACTTACTTAAGAACTCGACTAGAAAACTAAATAATACTAAAAGAAATTTATGATGTATAATAATTTTTTAAGACAGATCGATGTATATTATATAGCTAGTATATTTGGAACATATTTTGGATGATAAATATCATTTATAAAAACTTTTTTTTATGACATATGCATTTGAATGATAAACCTCATTTATAACTTTACAATCACTTTTTAACAATTTTGAATATTTTTAATGCACATTTTTCATTATAATATAGATTGGGTATTGGGGAATTGAGAGCGATGTGAGGGGAGGGGAGGGGCCATAGGAGATTCCACCTTCACGTGGTTGACCATGTTCAGTAGAGAAAAAATTATTGGAGGCTTTTATTCTTGGATAAAACCTCTCTCAATCCAACAAGGCAACACCGTAGTCAATGTTTACTTCATTATTGCTCCTTCAAATTGAGGGATGTTTGCTCCAAGATTAGATGGCTCCAATAAATTATTCTCGAAACCAAGAGGAGCTTATTTAGGATTTCTCATCTGAGATGCACATTCCTTCGATATATAGTGTTCATGATATGTGAATCATCATTGTTGAATGATTACATGTTTAGAATACTAATCACAATGAATCTTTCTACATTTTATCAAGTTGACTAGTTAGTTATCAGTATAACTAATTTTTCTTGTAGTCTTATGTGCACAAGTTTTTGCATGTTTCAAAAGAAGCAATAAATAATAAGTGAAATCAATTCAAGCTGTGGATCTACTTTGAACATAGTACCTAAGGTAAGTTCATCATGTTTTCTTTCTCAAAAGTTAGTTACTTTGATCAGATTAGTTACAGATTCTTCGATTATCGTTATTATTATTTGTTACATATAAATAAAGTAATCTTGTATGATTCTCCTCATTAATGATGCCATCCAACCTAATATCCTTCAAGCTATGCACCTTTATAGATGTCTCCACCACTAACATATAACTAACGCATCCATATGTGGGTTGTAAAATCTTCCTTCTTGATGGTTTTCTAAATTACTATTGGTATTCCTCGTGAATCCCTTCAAATACATTGCACACCTTCATGTGCAAAACCTTATTCTATGCATACTACCCTTGAACCTATTTATTGTGCACCATCCTTAGTTATTCCTTTCCCAACCTTCATTTGTGTTGACTTCCCCCTACATATCTTGTTTGGATCCTACTCATTGCTACCTTGCACACGTACGTCAAATATAACACATGTTCTCACACACTCTCCTTTTGTGCCTAGATACACAAATGCCTTTTCTCCTATCAACAATGCTCTTGCATCAAATTCCCCTTACCAATAAAAAATTGTGGGAATAAGTGGTTAGAATATTGAAGCTAAAATACATGTGGTGCAAAGGAAATTTTCATAAATGTCATCTCAGATGGCCTCACCAATCTCTTTGATTGGTTGAATATTAGGGGTATAAATGGAGAACTTGTAAATGGAAATAAATGTAGACACACACCTATAACCTAGAGATATGTTGAACTCCTAAGTAACAATATCTACAACCTTTGACAGTCTTGATTTATATTAGTCAATTTTTGAAGAGCTCAAAGAGAAAGGTATCTATCTGTGGTAAGGTTGGCACTATGGGTAGGGAATTCATTTCCTTGAGTGATAGAAAAGTTTTACTAATGGGATACTAATGGGTTTTACTATTCATCCCTTTTGGGGGGACAATGATTTGGAGAGTGTTATGGATCATTGAATTGTTGAGTAGATGAACTAGGGAATCAAATGTTTATAAGATGTTAATTCAAGCCTCCCAAGGCACAGTGAAAACATGGGTATCTAAATAACATGACCTTTGAGCCATGATATTAGATAACTCAGAGTTAGATGTATTTTAACTCTTAATAGTTTCCTAGTAGCATAGTATAAATAGTTGTTCTTCTATCCTAATCAATTTTCCTAAGACAAGGTAAAACTTGTAAATTTTACTTAAAGCTTTGCTCATTTTTTCTTCATATTTTGATTTCATCTTTCACTTGTAAAGTTTTGATAACTGGGGCAAGGCCAAGTGGAGCTAATCCAGCCAACACTATAGTAACTTCCCAATATTTCAAAGAAATGCTATGAATGTAATCATGCGATTCTGTGCATTTGAGGAAGGAAGAATAAAAGCATAGATTTGGTCATATTTGTTGTATTTTCATCACTTTTTAAAACTTGAACATCCTTAATAGGTTATGTGTAGTATAGGACATAGGTTGTTAATAATATTAACTCTCATATTCAATGTGTTTCAAGTTGTATCTCCTATGATGCATGCCTCCCTAAATTTTCATATCTGTTATGATATGTAGCAAGAACAAAAGAATTATGTTTCTCTGGGGGACACTTAGAGTTTTGGCATTGATGGATTAAAATGACTCTACATGGATTGATTTTTCTCCCTTCCTTAAGTTCAACATAGGCCCTAATTAAAAAGATTTATACTATATTTGGATGTGTATTTTTTATACATTTATAATTAGGTGTGTTGGTACGACATATTCCTTAGGGATCTATAGTTGAGAGGGGGTAGTAGGAAATAATAATCCATATTAACTACGATGAAGGAATTAAGTTGGTGACTCAAGTACCAATTAGTTTAACGATTATGTGTTTGTCAGATATGTGATCAATTTAAAATAGTAGTTTATCATATTTTATGTGGGTTCATGTTCATTTCTTTAATTCCAATATTAATGTATGTATTGAAGTCAGATCCATAGGGAAGGAGAGTGTAACATGAGAAAGGTGGTTCTATCTTGCCTCGCATCAAGTGCTTTCCTCTATAAATTTTTCCTTCCATTTTATTAAATACAATTTATATGACGTACCATGTGTCTTGAAAAGAACTGTGGTGTGGACATTCTTAGGCATATATAGTTTTGCATTGATAATATTTATGCCTCTTCCCTAATGCATAATCTGTATATCCTTTGTAATATTGATATCTTCCATGTGAATATCAATGGTGTCAAATTCTTTGGGAAATTCTTTATGTAATCCATTAAGATATGTTGGATTACTAAGAGTGATCCAGTGGTAATAGAGAAATTTAAATCCTTTTTAACCATATAAATCTCCAAAGTGTTTATATCAATGTATCATTATCATCCAATGCATCACAGGAGTAAATGACAATGATGAACAGGCTGAACGTCATGCCTTCCCATTTTGATGCTGCATTAGAGCTCAAATGGAGAGAGCCACACATAGTAAACTTTATCTGTAGTATCTTGAGGAATTGGATTCATTGGAAGCTGCTTCATTTTGTTTTCTAGTACCTTGGAGGAGGATCCAACCCTAGCTTATAGGAGAGGAGGAGGCACCACAGCCTGAGATATCCGAGCTCCCAATTTATAAACACTGCAGTGGGAGGCTACAGTCCTATGTTCTCAGAGCTACAAGCGGAAGGTCAAGCTGCAACCACTTTTCCTTACCTGTCAAAGCAGCCCTGAAGTAGAAGTGATAGAGATGAGTGGAACCAGCACTCCCGCATATCATTTGTGAGGATATCAGCTATAGGCCTTTCTAATGAAGCAGACCATACATCCCAACCAACACAATCCTTACTTCAACATAATCGAAAACATGCATAAACAAATTACATCAACCATGCATTAATCATACTTTAACCTGCCAATCAGCATAACATAAACAAATTACATCAACCATACCCAACTGTATACCAAACAACTGTAATCCAACTTGTACCATGGCATCCAACCATGTACTAGTGTAATACCGATCATGTGTCACCTACTCATCAATATGTACCAACATCATCAACTATACACCTTATGTATGTGCCAACTCATCAACTACTTATCTCAACCATCTACCCAACATGTGCCTTTGCAATTCACCCTCATCAATTCATCATCTAAATGCAGTTTGTAAATGTCGCAATAGACACGGTGTATATGATCCATAGAGCTTCCTTAAATTTAACAACAAAGGGGGCAGCATTTTCAATGAGCACCTTTAATTCCTCACGCAGCTAGTTTTGGATTAGTCTAAAACCCTAGCGACAAGAATAATCCTTAGCTATGTAAATGTATTTGAATGATATCTAAGAACTGATAAAGAAATGTTATTGATTGTGTTTATCGAGAATTCCTCCAAGTTTCACTACTTAAAACCTCTCAAAAAAAAGAGTTAAATAAAAAAAAAAAAATGGCATACCTTGCTTAATTATAGCTTATTCTAGAGAGGAGACCTATTATGATGCTCCACATGGAATATTTATTGAATCGATATAAAAATGTTACATGGAATAAAAATACTGTAATATAACCAACAAATTTTGTCTTATTGAATTTTGGTGCAGAAGTTAGCAAGCTTGCAAAGAACACCTATTTTAGATTAGTTTCAGTACTAGCAACAAACCCTATTTTTCCATGGAGTGTAACTCAAAAGATACAATGAACCACAAGATAGATTTTTTACCCGCGTGTACTTGGATATGAACCCTCAATGGAATGAAATTCCTTGGAATTACAGAAGAGATTCCCAGAAATTTTTTTATTCAGAAATGGTGATATGACACTGTAAATAACGCTCCACCCAACCAAAGCTAATCAATAAAAGGAATTTATCCTTGATTCTGACCTTCTTTTTCTTCATAACTTCCCTCTATACAGTCTGACATATATCCTTTGGTTACCATAGACACCTATATATATTCAATATTCTCAGAGTGTTATCTAAAGATGGGATAGCTCATTTTATCTCTTAGGAGTTGCTTTAAAAACATCTTCTAGGTCCCACTTTGCCCTTTCCTTATTTTAGAAGGTTAGCCTTCTAATTTCTCACATTAGATTTATATATTTGGGAAATAATTTATTTTTTTTGTTCCTTTAGATTATAGTACCTCATCACTTCACTTTATTATTTTGCTTTAAAGATCTCTTAATCCCTTTGGCTCTGCTTTGACCTTTGGGGCTTCTAGATGTCATAAGATGGTCCTCCAACTTGGTAGGTGCAACTCTCAAGCCGTGGAGTTGTGGCCGTTCCATACAGGAGGAGATGGAATGGCCTTCAGCACTATCCATATATAGAGTATAGTCTTTCGTGAAAATATATCAAAACTCATACCATTATCCATCAGAGCAAACTTGGGTCCATTACCCAAACTTTTAGGTTCCTCAACCTACTCATGGCCACTTCCAACTCTCTAGCAGTGAGGAGTTATGTGGCGTTACAAATACCACTGGAAATGACATGAAAAATGAAATATCCATATAGGATGGATTTTTCTAGCCTTCATCCTCATTATTCAAAAATGGCTGGTTCCTCTAACCATGCTTCCTGGATAACTCAATCATAAAGGCGTCTTTCAGAGCTTTCATAATGGGACCACTTTTGGAGTTCATCCATTTGTACTTATTATCAACCATGACAAGACAATAAGGTCATATTTACATCAAACAAACTTAGGACCATTACCCAAAACTTTGTTATCTGGGTCCTTCTAAACTCAGGTTTATTTGGCATATTTATTGTGGAAATGAATCTGTTTGTCATTGACCCAGCTCCGTGGCCGACGATGATGAACAAGAGAAATTAGCCAAGACTTCTTGATTACAATGATCATATATAGGAATTGGTAAACTCATTGAGTTAGGATGGGAGTTAGAGGAGTTAAGAGTCGAGACTCTTCATCACGGGGGTCCCGAAGTGCAAAGATGAGGCATTGAAATCAAGCAGAATACATAAAGGCAATTAATATCTGCATTTTGGGTTTGGATCTAAGGAGTTGGAGAGTCAAATCAGAGACTCTTCATCACGGGAATACCGGGGATTTACAAAATCACGAAGCATAGAAATCACAGAAATGGCACATCAATACAACTTAATCTCCAAAAGTTTGAGATCTACAGGGGAGTTGGGAGTGTAAGAACACTCACGACAAAGTGATAGAGTGAAATGTGAAACCGACATCCGGAGTCATTGATCAAAGAGAATGCTCGAGATGAAGTGAATCCCATCCAAGATTGTGGGTAGATTGATCTGACTCCATTTCACTAGTTTAGGATCTCCCAGGGAGTTGGGAGGAGTGAAGGAAACAGCACAGCAGGAATTAAATTTGACATGCCAGAATCATTCTAAATCTGAAATCTATGAAATTACGAGAAGCTAACAACTAAACTCCATTTGGAATCGTGACTTGGAAATTAGGATGCGCTACAACAAATTTACAAGTGACAGAAGCAGAATTCAAAATGAGAAATTGTAGGAAAGAGCTATAGCCTAAACTCCATTTTAGAGATCAAACAGAGTCATTATGTATAATAAGAATTAAGTAGGCATACAAAATGTGGAAATAAAATCTGAAATGAGTGAAACTAGATCCCATTCAAGCTCCATTTGGAGTTTAGGATGCGTGGCAGATTATCAAGATATCTCCTTTTAGAGTGGAAATACCGAGATGCAAGAGGCATTTTAGTTGATATATGCGTCACAACCAATGGGCATATAGGAATGCACGAGACCAATCATTTATAATCCAATGGTTTTAAGTTGTAATGGGGAATGTGATGAAGGGTTGTATTTCTCTTCAGATTAATTGTTAGATTCACAGTTGATTACTCCCAGGGTGAATCTGGATTCTTAAGGCAGGTTGGGTCTTGGGATTCTTTGAAGAAAGCGTTAATTTCACAAAGGTTTGAGGGAGGTAATTAGAAGGGTGGTAGTGCATAGAATAAAACTTCTGATGATGAAACATGGTTGTTCATTCTGAATGAAAATGAGTTTAACTATAAGAAAGGAAAAATTACGATTATCAGGTGTAGAGATTGATAGTATCATGATGCAAGATGAAACTGAGAGATGGAAGTAAGGATGAGGAATAAGAGCCAGGAAGCAAGAGAAAAGAATTATACAGAACATCTTGACAAAGAAGAGTGCAGAACAAATAGAGGAAGAGAGAGAATGAGCGATTTAGAAACAAACCAGGATTCTGAGCGAGGAGAAAGATTGGTAAGAATCAATTTATCTATATTTATTTAGTTATTCAATCCATTTTAATTATTTATATTTTAAAATTGGATTTAGGAGGTTACTGGGAGGGTATTGTCCTTAGAGGTTCAATGGGTGCCCGAACCTGGGAGTTGTAAGCTTCATCAGTTGCAGCCAGGAGGAGAAACCGGGGAGATGGCGAGGTGAATTATAAGGATAACAAGTGTTCTACTGTATTATAAAGGATGGGCACAATATATATGGCCCCAGGAAGTGATTCTTCCATGGAGTTAGTCCTTTGGGAACCTCGAGAGTTAGTGTTTCCTTCTAGTGATTGCTAGAGAAAACAGAGAGTCAATTCTCTCAGCAAGTTGCAGCTTATATGAATGGGAGTAGTAGCCTCACTTTGAGTTGGTACTCAAACATAAATGATGCTTTGAAGCTTAAAATCCCTTGCTATCATTTTAAGAAGAAGAGGTTTTTCTCCCCTTCCATGGTTTCCCTAAATGAAAATGTATCCTACATTAATATATCTTTATATGTGGTGGTACTCAGTATTTGTATTTGTCCATATATTTGCTATATGTAGTGATCAGCAGAGAAGATTAGGAGAATGTCTTTAATGGACTTAGATTGTTTTAACCTGATAACAGTGATTCCACCCCCCTCTCGATTTGTCTGAAAGTAATTTCTTAGAATTTAATTTTGAGAGAAGGACAACTTATTTAAAGGTGAATCATAAAAGCAAACATGACAAGACACAGAAGGGACTTCAAGCAGTGCAGCCTCTCTGGCAGTGGAACAAATTTTTCCTTTTAGAAGATAAGAATGGAAATCCTAATGGCCGGTACTAATGGCTGGGATGTAAGTGAGGCTATGGATACATAGAGCCTTTTGTACTGGCTTCTAAGGATGATAAGTTTTATTTAGCTTCAATGCTAAGGGAATGCATGCTATCTTGAATGGAACACCAAAGCCAGGATTTTGTGAAGGTGATGCATATTCAAATTGCAAAATAAATGTATAGGATAAACCTTCTGTGACTATGAAGGGAAATGAGAGAGAAATAAAGTGCAAGGCAAACATTTAGGATTTATAGTTTGAACAATAAAGATGAATAAAGATGAAACAACTAGCAAGTACTTTTTAAGAGTTGAATAACTTGTAGATGCTATGAAGAGTCTTAGTACGAGAAGATTGGAGAATCAATTTTAGTTTAGAAGATTTTAAGATCTTTTCTTAAGTAAATTTAATCCAAAAGTCTGCAATAGAAGAACTAAATGATCTTAAAAATCTGTCCATTGTTGTCAACTCCAGGAGCTGGGTGTGGAATCAGACGAGACAGTCATTACTAGAGAAGCATCTTTAAAAGCGGAGACAAAAATCTGTGAGATTGATTTAGATGAAAGATGTGTAGAGGCCAAAATTTGTAGGAAAGGTTAAAGAAAGGTCAGGAAGGAAATATCAAGGCTTGTAAATGTTTTTTAACTTCATGGTAAGATGGGTAGAACTTTCATCTAAGTATCCTTGCTCGAAGGAAAGGGACCACTGCTCTGATAATTAAAGGAAAATAAATTGTAAATTCAGGAAATATATGATAAGAAGAAAGTTTTGTGTGAAATGGCAATTTCCTCCTTAGACACATAGATAGTGAAGGATTCATCATGCTGAGAGACAATATGAATGATTTTATGCTTATGGATATAGGATATCTTGATGATAAACACAAAGGAGGTGAAATGGACGATGAAGAATCTATGGTGGATATAGGTGAATTAATTAGTGTTTTGGAAGAGATTGACAGACTTAGATGTAAGAGGAGAAAACCAAAACAATTGTTGAAGCCAGGTTTAAAATGAATGGTGAAAACTTGATGAGAATTTTTCTCTACTAAAAGAGTGGGTCGAAGAGGCAAAGAAAGGAAATAGAATACATATTGAAACAATAGTTATGAGGAGGAAAGATGTGAGCCTTGGAAGAAGAGATAGTAAAAAACCCGAGGAAAAGAAATGGAAGTTTAAGGATTTAGCCCAATACTTAAAATGCACCAAGTGTAAAAGCCTCCCGGAAGGGTTAACCTCAGAACAAATCAACAAAGAAACCCAAATTTACAGAAGAGATGGTTAGAGGGTATGAAGAAGGATCAAGTAGTGATCATCCAGAAACAATACAAAACCTATCAAGTTTGAATCCTGAGCATTGACATGATACTCTGTAGAAACAGAGAAATAAAATCATCCATCAAGAAGGAATGAAAAGAAAAGTACATAGCTAAATCGTAGATCAAAGGATTGTGGCGAAGAGAAATGCGACCTCCTTAAAGAGATAAGCGTTTTCGAGGTACAAAGGTTTTTCTATGGTTATTGTTTTTCTTCTCTAATTTTGGTCACAAAGCTATATACTATTCTTTACAAGATTTAGATAAGAGCAATCAAGATATTCAATGAATAACCATCTTTCACAACAAATATCGAGACAATAGGCAACAAACAACAGGACTATAAATCATGTGATGGCTGCGAAAAGGATGTAGGTTAAACATAACAATGGTGGGCATAACAATCACTATGATCTTGTTTAGTGAACCTGAGGAATGTGTATATCATAGCTATGAACATAAAGGCTGGAGATTATGCAAGGAATTACAAGCCCGGTTGATCCCAGAAATGCTCAAGGTTTGGAAGGATGACAAGTGTGGACTAGTGTTATTAGCACAAACACAAAGAACCCACAGTATATTGTGATGGATATTTAGACATATGACTAGAGACAAAGTAGAGTTTTCTAACTCTAAGTAGAAAACATCCTTGGAATCTTAACTTTTGGAAATGATGCACGGGAAAAATAAAAAGGTAAAGGAATGGTAAATTTAAGGTAATGGAAAATCTCAAGATGTATTTGTAGAGGTGCAGAGTATAATTTGCTTGAGTATGAGTCAAATTACGTGGTGAAAGGTCTTGAGAAGTCGTTTACCTCTAAGGCATGGGAATAAAATCAAGTGAATTGAGATGACTAGATTTCACAAAAGGGATAAGAACATAAAACAATTTCTATCGTTAAAAGAGAAGAGAAAAGAAAAAATGCAACAATCAGAGTATGGTGAAGGATTGAACATGGCATAGGGAGACTTGGACACCTAAATTTTGATCATATAATCCAAACCATAAACAGTAGAATGATAAAGATGCTTGCAGAGATATCAAAATATCACGACTATGTTTATAAAATCCACAGGATAGGAAATCCCCACTCACTGAGTTCAAATATAAAACTCCTCTCCAGTTGTTACATATAGTTTATATACTTGGACCATCAAAGAGAAATAAAAGGTACAGGGGAAAGAAAAATGGCCTTTTATGTTGATTGTGGTGAAGTTAACCTAGACTAGTATGAGTTTGCCTTTTGAAGAGGAAAATATAAACATTGAAAAATTCAAAGAAGTGTTTAAAAGAGCTTGGGTAAGAATCAAGCCAGGAAAATATTAAAAGTAAGGTATGATAGAGGGAGGGAGTTTAGTTCATGGGGCTTCAAAGAGTTACCTTGAATGAAACATGGGATCAAAGAGGTACACACAGATTTCAAAGGACTCCACAACAAAAGGGAGATGTGGAGAGGCGAATAGTCAGTGCAACAAATGGCAAGAGCAATGATGAAAGAAAGGAACATAACTCAGACACATTGTGGATGGGAAACCCAATTCCATACATCCCGTTCCATATCCTTAAAAAGAAAAAGAGCATCTCATACCACAGTGACAAGACCTCCTTATGAACTATAGTTTTGGAAGACACAGCCAATCAAACATTTTAAAAGTCTTTGAGAGTAGAGTGTACATTAAGAATGTGAGTAGAAAACATCAAATATGATGACATGGTTGATTAAGGTATCTTCTTAGGTTATGCACACAAATGAGTAAGGATCTGGATATTTACAATAAAAGAGTGCATGGTGAGTGATTGTATAGACATAAAAGTTGATAGAAGAAATTGATTGATATGGCATTGATGATCAAGAACATAAGATATATAGTTGAAGATGAATATAGGCAGGTCCATTGATGAGAGAAAGGAAGGAATCTGAATCGGATAGAACCTTACAAATAATTAGGCGACACAAATCCAATGAGAGAAAAAACTATAATCCTCTTAGAATTGTTAGAAGGAATCATTAGAAATGTCAGATAATTGGAGATATAAATAAAGGAGTTCAAACAGAAATTGATTAAAGACTTAGAACAATATCATGTTGATTTTTTATCTATGATTGAACCTAAATTTTTTATGAAGCAAACAAGCATGATTAGATTCCCGACAATGAATGAAGAGATTGATCTGATTGAAGAACGATACTTGGGAGCTTATCCCTAGACAGAGATAAGAATGTAATAGGTTCCAAATGGAGTATTCAAGACAATAAGACAAAAAGGACAGGATTTTTGAAATAAAGCCAGTCCAGTCTCTATAAAGGGGTATGCACCTGAGTTGAAGGAATTGAGGGAATTTGATAAGAAAATTTTTACTTTTGAGTGGCAGATTGGAATCCATCAGGAATATTTCTTGCTTATTCATATCGTAAGAACTTTAAAGTTTATTAGATGGATATTAAGTCAGCATTTTCTTAATGGAGATCTAGAGGAAGAAGTATATATGGAGAACTTGAAATTATTCTCATTGTGAGGATAATCCTAATTATATTTTAGAGATGAGAGGTATATATGGGTAGAAACAAGAACCCGAGCAGGTATTATAGGTGGACAAATTTTATAAGACAAAGAGGTTCCAGAGAAAGGTATTGTTGACATAATCCTCACATTAAGTCAGGAGTGATAATTTACTAGTTGTTTTGGTTTATATAGATAATATTATTTTATGCATTTGTACCCAATGAATCATTTGTCCGATTGGTTTTATAACTCTATGAAAACAGATTTTTAGATGTCCATGATAGGAGAGCTATCATATTTTCTTAGCTTACAAATGGAAATCAAAGTAAGGAATATTTATCTCTCAAGAAAATATTTGAAATAGATGTTGAAAGAAATTTAGGATGGAGGATTCCCTCTCTATTTAAGCACACCTATAGGCTGGTTGGTTTCAACTCAGTAAAGATGATATTTAGCTGGATGTTGATGGGAGGATATACATCCTGATAGAATGATCTTTTGTACATCTACGTATCCGAATCACGATCTAATTGCAAGAAATTTGGTATTGGGATATAGGTAGAGTCGTTATAGGTCTTCCTAAACAAAATCATTTGGTAGCTATCACAAGGATATTAAAATAATTGAA
The DNA here is from genome assembly GCA_010110895.2 of Picea sitchensis. Classification (NCBI taxonomy): domain Eukaryota; kingdom Viridiplantae; phylum Streptophyta; class Pinopsida; order Pinales; family Pinaceae; genus Picea; species Picea sitchensis. Next base: position 12,975 of record SNQJ01S0048704.1, read on the forward strand.
GGGAACAATGAAACGCATGGTCATGGTATCCCATGATCAAAATTTTAGTTCAATTTGCTTATTTAGATTGATTAGACAGGTGTATGGGATGGGAGAAGAGCCAGGTGGAGTGCATTCTTGGAGTGATAGTTGGTAGCATGTAGTAGTGAAGCGGGATCTATTTCATATGCTCGACTACAAAGCGAAATTACATTCATACTTTGCTACTTGTGCCTCAGTTACATGGATGAAGTCAAATCTTACTGATTTGAAGGTAAAACTATCTTGATTCGATTACAGATTCAACAACGATAACACGGAACACCATTAGGTAATCTCCAAGGATGTTTTCTTCGATTTCAGGACTAATAATCATATCCCAGTAGAAATACCATTTCTGGAGGAACAGAGTTACAAACCGTTGTTGGGAATTTCAGATTATATTCCTTCCTTGAGAACGGATCAACGATATCATCTTTACTAAACCATTAGCGGTGACACCTTTTGGATATATAAATCAAAGTTAGGGGTTATAGCTAACATGATAAATCCATTTCACAGTGGAGTACTTTTTGAATATTTGTTGTATTTCTATGTTGCTCATAGTTGATAGGGGGGATTATATGCACTTAGCGGAAACCTTAGGGGCGTGTTTCTTCTTGCTGTTGATATCAAAGGGAGAGAAAGTGTGGTAATTTCAAAGGATACTCTGATGTGTATAGTTGGATATTTGTACCAAAGGTTACCATCAAATCAAGGGGAGATTGTTGGCATATTTATCTGGAGTGAGCCAGTGAGTATTTTTTGTCATTATTGGCAAGCTCATTTGTGATGATAAGAGAAATTAATGAGACCAACGGTACTTAGCAATGATGTACAGCAGGTCCAGGAAGCGTAAACTCCATTCAAGGGTTGGATCACAGAATTGGAGAGGAGTCAAAGAGTCAAGACTCTTCACATCAAGAGTCTAGAGTTCTTGAGAATGCTTAGAAGCCTTGAGAAATTCTGAAATAGGCACATCAAACCATGACTTAATCTCCATTTTGAGTTTGAGATCTTGAGTAAGGTTGGAGGTCAAAGGTTGAGACTCTTCATCCTGCAGAGTCTGATTCATGATGTGAAGCGTCAGAAATCCACAGAACATACCACATCAAACCATGAATTAATCTCCATTTCGAAGTTTTGGATATCAGGAGTTGGAGGTGTCAAAGACACTCGACAAGAATGTCAAAATCATGAGGAAATCTAAAACCATGAAAGCTTAATTTGGAGTCAGTGGAAGTCAAAGAAAGATCTGGATCGTTAAGATCATCAAGATTGTAAGATGATTGATAAATCTCCCGTTTGAGTTTGGATCCCCAGAGAGAGAGTTGGAGAGATCAAAGGAAGCAACTCACATAGCAGGAATTCCGACATGATAAAATGCATAGAAATCACAAAGAATATAGAGTGCGAAAGAGCCTTTAACAACTAAACTCCATTTAGGAGATCACGACTTACCAGTCGAGATGCCACAGAAGCAGAGTGTGACATGAAATGTGAAATCCAGTGCCAAAATTGCAGAGAATTTAACTACTAGACTCCATTTTGGAGATCAGGTAGAGATGCCACCATAGCGATTAGCGACCTTAGAAAAATCATGGGAAATGTCGAGAATCTGAAATCTTAGAATATTAGTTGGAAACCTAGATCCAGCCTAACTCCTTTTTGGAGTTTTAGGGATCGCGACATGAAGAATCAATATATCTCATCATAAGGAATGACGAAATCTTACGAAATCACGAGAAAGTCATTTTTAGTTAGGCCAGTAGTCACAACCGGTGAGAATATAGGAGTAGTAGTGAGACCATCATTTTATAATCCAAGCAGTGCGAGTTGTCGGGAATATAATTGAAGGGTTATTTGTTTTTTATCTTCACGATTAATGGTATTGGGTTACAATTCAGTTATATGAACCGAATCATGGTTCTTGGATGGTTAGTGTTTCATGAGTTCTTGGAATTTTCTAGGGATTTGAGAGAGTGTAGAGAACAGTAGTGCACTTGAAAAGAAACCACTTGTTGATGATTATGCTATGAATTTGGTGGTGCAGGCGAAATAGGTTAGGCTATTAAGAAGGAAAATTGATTATCTGGGTGTAGGTGGAAGTAATTATCGTAGTGTAAGATGAAAACTGAAGAGGATGACCAAGAGAAAAAGTGCGGAAGAAACTTAGGCAGAGAAAAGAATTAAGAACTGGAACCACGGAAGAGATTTGCCAAGAGCAGGTTAGAAGGCCGGGATTCCTGAGCAGAGAAGAAGTGGTAGAATCGATTTATCTATATTGCGGTTATTAAATCCCATTTATTTTATATTTGAGAATTTGTTGGAGGTGCTAAGGAAGTTATTTGTGCCAGGGTTCAAGTGGGTGCTTGGAACACGAGGGAATTATCTTCCATCGAGGTTTGACCAAAGAAACCAAGGTGAGAATTAGTCTGAGGAGAACAAGTGTTCTACATTGCTATCCAGGAACTGTGTAGTGGGGTAGCAGGTGCGCTACATCGATTGGTCTTACTAGAACACTTCGGGAGTTGGTGCTTCCCTTCTAGTCGGTGCTAGAGAACCAAAGAGTCAGTGCTCTCAACAAGTTGGATCTCGTAAAACAGAGGTAGTAGCCTCACTTTGGGATTTGAGTTGGTTCTCAAGCATAGATGATGTACAAAACTTAAAGAATGCAAAATCATTTTGAAGAAGAAGAGTTTTTCTCCATTTATGGTTTTCCCCATGAAAATCTGTCTCTATGTATATCTTATGTGGTGTGCTGTCCATATACACCCGAGTCCTACTACTACGAAGTTACAAATCATATTTGGATGATATAGAAATTGATGAGGCACTAGTTTAGGAGTACATATTACAGGTACATGGTTGGGAACAATTAGTTGATGAGTTGGCACATATACATACGAGGTTGAATTGCGTTTGGTCACTTTTATATAGTCTGAAGTTAAGTATAGTTTGATGCATAGTTGATGCATGGATTGAGGAGTTTATTAGTGCAAGGTTTACAGTGGGCATATCTCAGTGATAGTGCTGTGATTGGTTCCCATCATTCTGCGCCGGGGTGGATTTGGGGCAGGGGAAGGGATGATTAGGTGGTTGTAGCCACCTTCCGGTTGCCAGGAGAGCTTAAGGGGTTTGGCCTGCTTGGTTTCAACCCGAAGGAATTAGAGTTAGGAGCTTCCCTTAAGGTTGTAACCCTAAGAAACTAGGAGTTAGAGGTACCTCCAGGTTGCAAATGGAAAACAAAGAGTTGGTGTTTCAATGAATCAATTCTTCACTTGACATATAAAATCCTTTAGAAGTGGTTTCTCAGCTTTAGGTTTCCATGGCTCTTGTGGTGTACTATATTATGTGTATGATTGTTCATTGATTATTTACTCTATATTGATTTATTGGATGATAATTTCACATTGATATAACACTTGGATTATATAGATTTCCAAAAAGTATTAAATTTCTCTATTCTTGATTCCTTACTCTCAGTAATCCAAAGATATACTAAGTAGGAGAATTTGAGGAGTCAACTCGAATTAGGAGATAATTCAGCATACAGCTCCTGCTTTTGGTTGGCTTCTGACTCAATTCTGGAATTATAGCTAAACTTTTCATGGCCATAGAGCTGGAGTCCTTGAGACTTATTGTTACATACAACCTCAACATGCAACTCGACCTAGAATGGACATGCATGCATGAAACTTGGCAGCATGCATGCAAGGGTGGCATACAGCATGCAACATGGAAACATAGCTTATCCAGCTTGGATTTGACCACTTGAACTAGACAAGAAATTCAACACACAACTTGAGTTTGACAGCTCAAACTAGACATCTGACTCCACCTTTTACAACTTGAGTTTAACAACTCAAACTAGACATTCAAATTGAATTTTATACATGGAAATTCAAATTTTTTTTATAGTGGATAATATTTACATGTGCCAATGCACTCGATCAATGCATTTACATTATTTTTCAAGGAAGATTGTTTGTTTCTATCTCATGAGGAACCCAGCCTAAACAACACTCTTGTTGGATTTGGAAAAAGGGGCACAAGGAGATCACAGCCAAGAAAAGTAAGAATATCCACCACCAACTACCTAGCGCAACATTTTTCCCACAGCCATTTACCAATTCAGCCAACTCTACATGCAGCTTGGCTTGGGTTGTAACAATACTTTTCAATTCCCTTCATTGGATTGTTGATAGTGGATTTATCCTACCACTGATACCAGAGCATGATTGACTCTTTGAAGTACTATACAAATTTTCAAAGAAGCTAGTATTTGTAACTTTCCACAACACTATTAGTGCCTCTAAAGTTGTCAAGCTCTTATTTAACTTGTGTGGGGTAATTTTAGCTTACCTTTGGCCATCATTTCTGATCACAGCTCTCAATTGTCCTTAGAGTGATATATGGGTGCCAATATGAGATTGTATGCATTAGGGACGGGTCTCAAACATTGGATAGGGGGGGAAATTGATGGAATTAGGCCATAGTTAAGGTTCTTAACCTAATGAGCCATTATCAATACCTTTAACCATAACATTGAACATCTGAAGTGTATATTTGGCATATAATAGGGATATGGATGCAATCAAGAATTTTTTGTATAGTAGGGATGGAGTCTAGATTCCCTTAACCATATCAAGGGACGAAAATAGGTTCCTTACACCATAAAGGGATCTATCTGGGTCATTGTCCATGAACATGAGCACAAACGATGACAAAGGACCTTTAGAGGTGAGATTTATCCCCCAAGTGGAATATAGGTACCATTATGAAGTCTTACATGCTAGGGATGGGTCTTAAGATAGTGTTGGTCATGGTTGAGGGAGGAAATAAGGCCCTTTCACCTAGATGGTGGAATCCTTTAGGGATCAAGACCCATAAAACATCATAATCAAATGCTTACGTATTTCATATATAGGTCATCATTGTCCCTTAAGTGATATAGGGAATCATTATGACATTTTGTGCATCAATTATAGGTTTCAAGGACTTAGCCACAACTGGGGGAGAAATATTGGGAATTAAATAACTTCTTAAAAGGGAATATTTTTGGGATAGTGGGCAATGATGTGCCTTGAATTGCCTAAGTTATCCTAAAAATATATACGTTTTCATATCAAGGTGGGATAAAGGGTACCCATTAGGATTTTTTTTTTGTGTAATGAGGATGAGTATGAGGCCTTAATACATGATTAGGGAAGGAAAGAAGGTCATTAATTCCCTAAATGAATCTTATAGTTCTTGTGGGAAATATTCCTCAAACCCAAAAAAGCTTAGTTTTAGAAGTACCTTTTCAGCCTAATCTAGGATACTTAGGTGCATTAGAGTTTACAGGCTTGAAGACATATCTCAAGTATTTGACCCAAAATTAATATTCTATGGCCTTGGTCCCTAAATTATTCCTCAAACCACCATGCAAACCCATATCGTTGGCCTCTTAGTGATATATGGGAATCATTAAGATATTTTTTTGTACCATGCATGGGTCTCAAGTCCTTGACTTAGTAAAATGGAAGGGAAAAAAAAAGGAAAGCAGTTATAAGGATCAGTTAAATCTTCTAGGGATCATAATCACTTGAATGGCAGATCCAATTGCACTGGAATATTACCTCTATCATGGATATTTGGCCTCCAAATGGGATATAGGTGGCATTATAAATTTTTCAAAGGCTGTGTGGATGGGTCTTAAGACCCTCAACAATAGTCATAGGAAATGTCCAAGAGATCTTCTAAGACTATTAAAAGATTTAAATATGAGATTAAGCCATGAAAGGCCCTTGAAACACTATAGAGGGCCTTTATAGGGGATGTTTTGCCTTTGATTGAGATATGGGTACCATTAAGCATTTTGCACCGTGGATTGGTATCAAGGTCTTGACCATGGTAATAGGAGGAAATAATGGGCCTCAATTAATATATAAATATTTCAATATATATTCCATGAATAATGAATCAAAGCACCAAGGATAAAGACGAATCATGTCTTAGGTACTAAAATATTCTTTTATGGTTCATGTACCATGTATAGGATCTAAAACCATCACACAAGACATGTAGTTGGAATTTTTACCCCACAAGCCTTATGGGCTGTATTCTGAGGAGTTTTCACACTGGGATTGGTATTAGGGACTTCAGCCATGGTCCAAAGGATAGCAGTGGGGCTGAAGACACACTTTTAGGGCACATGCCTCAAGTTCCACCTCACTTAATTTTAGGCTATCAATCCAAGTGATGAAAATGTTATTATCATCCAACTTACTCATAATTTTGAATGACCTATTTACAAGAATATTCTCCTTCTCCTTACGTATTACATAGATAGATTAAAATTAAGAATTTTTTTATTGCTTCAAAATTTTCCTTATCTTGGCATGGATTTAACTATGATAATTTTAGTAATATATTCATCTATCAATACAGAGTGAGCTTGCACTTGGACTCTTTAAATCACACTTGGGGTTTTGAACCCAATTTTGTCATCAAAGTTAGCATAAACTAAGTTTGAGAATAGGGACTGATAGAAAAAAATGCTTATTTAATGCAGCTTGTGAGGAGGTTCCAATGTGGATTTAATTTAATTGGGAATTGATGATTTCATTTGCTTATGTCGGCATATATACATATTCTTATCGGCTAACTATATATCTTATTCGATTGACTAAAGGTACAATCAAACATGTACCTATCAGATATTTCTTCCTCAAGTGAGAGGCTTGGAAAAATGAAATACAGGGAGAGTAAACATCCTAGTAGATCCTTATGATAAATGAGACAAGGGACTAGAGGTAGAAAAGGTTAGAAGAGTTTTAAAAGCTGCAGTAGGTGCTTGTTCAAGGAGGATCATGCTCTTATAGTGATGCAGAGAATAGGAGAGATAGAGGTGCCACTCATGTATAAACATCCAAATTAATATGGTTACCTAAGGGGTGCCTCCATTATACACTTTGAGATCAAATTTATCCTAACTTAATAAGACATATCACATTGCACCATCCTATGTGCATGACCTGGGGCTATTTTCTATGGATGAATGGGTATAAAACTAAAATGTTGTGAATTGATGGACTATATAGGGTGTTTTAAATTGTACTACTACTATTTGAATGACAATGGACTTCCACACTAAAGAAATAAATAAGACTCAATTGGATTTCCCTTCTTTTACAGCTATTTCATATTTGTCCATATCAAACATAAATCTTTTAAGAGATTATTATTTTTTAAATTAATGATCATATATTTTTTGCATGTAGAAAATGACAATTTTTATAAGAATTGAAATGCCATTGATTTTGGGGCATGCAAGGTGGAATTTCAGAATTTAAACCTAAGGTAAACTTACAGTTATAGGTGGGGCATTTAAGGGTGGAGAATATTTAAAGATATAGGGATTCTTAATATAGGAAGGAAACTTGGAAGTCAACCTAGGTACTTAGTCATACATGATTCAGGAGGAGTGGAGGTACTCATTATTAATTACAAAAAAAATTCAGAAAAACAGAGAGAGAAATAGCGGTACCCCCAAGGTAGAATTACAATGTATTTTGATTTCAAATACATTTTAATTTTCTTTGGGTCTAAATGAAAGTGTAGTGTATGGCCATATTTTACAGAATTTTGATGATAGGACCTCACCCATGGTATGCCATGGATTCCAAACATGGCCAACACATGCTAGGCCAGGACGACTACTTGAGGGATTTACAGTCACGAATAGTAAGATCCCAAACATCTTAACAATATCAACATATCTCACTTACAACTTTTATTACATCAATGCTTATTTAAAACCACATGTCTCATGAAAATCACTTGAGGCGGGAGTGACTTCGGAACTAGAACCACAGAGGAATACCTCTAGTTTGGTTACAAGTATGACTATAAGGCTAGCTTTGATCATAGGAAAATCAGGGCAGACCCCAAGATCCAGTTCTCGGGATAAGGTAAAATTATAAATCAAGCTTATATTAACCTTTCATTACTTATATGAAATACATAAATGTTTGCATTGCTCCATTCCATAACTTTAATGTATCTTACTTTACAATTTTTTATAGGAGCTTAACTTGTTATCTATATTGCAAAATCAAGCCCAAGTACTAGACTAACAATCGTTAAATTAAGTAGAATGCAACAAGAGAATCATGGTGCTCTACAGAAATCATGCTCACAGTGGGGTGCAGCTGCATTGATGTTCTATGTGAGGCCCTGGCTTGTCCGTAGCTTTATTGTCATACTTAAGAATTTTGCATACTTATAAGTTTGCCAATTTCTAATTTTTATGGGGCGTTATCGTTTAAGTTTTCATTATAGTTTTGTCATTCCAGTATTGGGAAATGTAATGAGTTGATCCTCCTGTCCCTGAGAGATCTGAGGGGAAACCATTCCTTTGTGCCCTTGTGGACCAAGTAAATCATTACATTGCAGAGGTTTTTTTTTTTTTTTTTTTTTTTTTTTTTTTTTTTTTTTTTTTTTTTTTAATTTTAATGTTTTTTGTTTTGCTGGAGTGATGGCCCCCTCAAATAAACCTCATGTCATTGGGTACAAGACTGGGCATGCTCAGCTGATGAGATAGGCCAGAGCAACATAGGCATTAGAGAGACCCTAGAAGAAACTGAGACCTTGGTGAAGCTTACCTGATGAGCTTACTTAGAACTTCGGCTAGAAACTAAATGGCTACTAAAGGAATTTACTGATGTATAATAATTTTTAAGACAGTTGATGTATATTATATGGCTAGCCTCTTTGGAACATATTTTGATTGATAAATCTCATTTTGCCAAAACTTTTTTATGACATGTGCATTTGAATGATAAACCTCAATTATAGCTTTGTCCACTTTTAACAATTTTGAATGGCTTTTTAGTACACATTTTTTCGTTGCAATGGATTAGGTGGCCAGTGCAGAGGCAGTGTGAGGGGAGGGCCATAGTAGTTTCCACCTTCACGTGGTTGACCATGTTAGTAGAAAAATTTGGGCTTTTATTCACCCGTTGGAAAACCTCTCTCGATAACAAGGCAACCTTAGTAGTCAATGTTACTTCATTGGCCCATACTTCAGGTGGGGATGTTTTGCTCCAAGAGATTAGATGAGCTCCGATAAATTATTCTACCGAACCAAAGAGGAGCTTATTTTAGGGTTTCTCACTTACAGGATGCACATTCGCCGATGCTAGCAGTAATTTCATGATATGTGATTCATCGTTGTTGAATGATTACATGTTTAGAATACTAATCTAGTAGATCTTTCCACGACATCAAGGTGACTAGTTGGATTATCCGATTATAACTAATTTTTCTTGTAGTCTTATGTACTTTTGGATTTTGCATGTTTCAAAGAGCAATAAATAATAGAAGTGAAATCAATTCAAATTTGTATGGTCCACTTTGAACATAGGTACCTAAGGTAAGTTCATCGTGTTTCTTTCCAAAGAGTTAGTTGCTGCATTCCAGTTAATTCTGATTCTTACGATTATGGAACATTATTATTTGTTACATTATAAATAAAATGAAATCTTGTGATTCTCTCATTAATGATGCCATCCAACCTAATATACTTAAAGCTATGCACCTTTATAGATGTATCCAACACTAAAATATAACTAACACATCTATATGTAGGTTTTAAAATCTTCCTTCTTGATGGTTTTCTAAATTACTATTGGTATTCCTCGTGAATCCCTTCAAATACATTGCACATGTACAGGCAATATGCATGCTACCCTTGAACCTATTTGTTGGCACTGTCCTTAGTTATTTAACAACCTTCATTTTGTGTTGACTTCCCTACATATCTTTGTTTTGGATCCTACTCATTTTTACACCTTACCCACGTCGTCAAATGCAACACATGTTCTCACACTCTCCTTTTTGTGCCTGAGTACACAGATGCCTTTTCTCCTATGGCAAGCAATGCTCTTGTACATCAAATTCCCACTTACCAATAAAAATTGCGAGATAAGTGGTTAGAGATATTGGAAGCTAAAATACATGGTGCAAAGGAAATTTTTCATGAAATGTCATCTCAGGATGGCCTCAACAATCTCTCAGTCAGGTTCAGATATTAGGGGTATAAAATGGAAGACTGTAAATGGGAATAAAATGTAGACACACACCTATAGCCTAGGTTATGTTGAACTCCTAAGTAACAATAGCTACAACCTTTGAAAGTCTTGATTTATATTAGTCAATTTTTGAAGAGCTCAAGAGAATTATAGGAGTATGTCTATCTATTGGTAGGGATTTGACACCCCTATGGGTAGGGATTTCCTTTCCTTGAGTGATAGAAAAAGTTGTACTAATGGGATATTAATGGGTTTTTTACTATTCATCCCCTTTTGGGGACAATGATTTGGAGAGTGATATGGATGAGTGGATTTCTATGGATGGATGAACTAGAGATCAGAGTATTTATAAGTTTTTAATGCAAGCCTCCCAAGGCACATTGAGAACATGGGTATCTAAATAACATGAACTTTGAGCCATGATATTAGATAACTCAGAGTTAGATGTATTTTAACTCTTAATAGTTTCCTAAGAGCATAGTATAAATAGTTGTTCTTCTATCTTAATCAATTTTCCTAAGGCAAGGTTAAACTTGTAAATTTTTACCTAAAGTTTGCTCATTTTTCTTCATATTTTGTTTCATCTTTCATATGAAAGTTTGATAACTTTAGGGCAAGGTACAAGTGGAAACTAATTCAAACCTTTTCATAATGTTTCAATATTTCAAGAATGCTATGGGAATATAATGTCATGGAGTTATTGCAGGAAGAAATAAAAGCATATGTTTGGTCACATGTTTATTGTATTTTTGTCACTTTTAAAAACTTGAACATCCTTAATAGGCCTTTGAGCCATGATATTAGATAACTCAGAGTTAGATGTATTTTAACTCTTAATAGTTTCCTAAGAGCATAGTATAAATAGTTGTTCTGCTATCCTAATCAATTTTCCTAAGGCAAGGTAAAACTTGTAAATTTTACTTAAAGCTTGCTCATTTTTCTTCATATTTTGATTTCATCTTTCACTTGTAAAGTTTTGATAACTTTGGGGCAAGGCTAGGTAAAACTAGTCCAACCTTTTTCATAATGTTTCCAATATTTCAAGAAATGCTATGAATGTAATCTGTCGATTATTGCATTTGAGGAAGAAATAAAAGCATATATTTGGTCATGTTTGTTGTATTTTTGTCACTTTTAAAAACTTGAACATCCTTAATAGGCTATGTGCAGTATAGGACATAGGTTGTCAATAATATTAACTCTCATATTCAATGTGTTTCAAGTCGTATCTCCTATGATGCACACCTCCCTAAATTTTCATATATGTTATGATGTGTAGCAAGTACAAAAGAATTATGTTTCTACAGGGGACATAGAGTTTTGGCATTGATGGATTAAAATGACCTTACATGGATTGATTTTACTCCCTTCCTAAAGTTCAACATAGGCCCTAATTAAAAAAATTTATGCTATATTTGGATATTGTATTTTTATGCATTATAATTAGGTGTTAAGATGATGACATATTCCTTAGGGATCTATAGTTGGGAGGGGGTAGCGGGAAATAATAATCCACATTAACTACGGTGAAAGAATTAAGTTGGTGAATCAAGTAAAAATTAGTTTATAGATTATGTATTTGTCAGATATGTGATCAATTTAAAATAGTAGTTTATCATATTTTGTGTGGGTTCATGTTCATTCCTTTAATGCCAATATTAATGTATGTATTGAAGTCAGATCCATAAGGAAGGAGAGTGTAACATGAGAAAGGTGGTTCTATCTTGCCTCGCATCAAGTGCTTTCCTTTATAATTTTGTCCTTCCATTTTATTAAATACAGTTTATATGGTGTACCATGTGTCTTGAAAAGCTTCTCACCTATCACTTCCTTAAACTATTTTTTATTCTTCTTGGGCATATGGTTGCATTGATAATATTTCATGTCTTCCCTAATGCATAATCTTATGTCACTTTGTAATATTAGATATCCTTCATATTGAATATCAATAATTGTCAAATTCTTTAGGAAATTCTTCCTTGTAATCCATTAGATATGTTGGATTACTAAGAGGGGGGGTGAATCAGTAATAGAGAAATTTAATCCTTTTTAACCATATAATCCAAGTGTTATATCAATGTATCATTATCATCCAATAAATGCAGAGTAAATAAGCAATGAACAAATGAACAATCATACACATACACAATACACCAGTGTTTTACGTGGAAACTCAAAGCGGGAGAAAACCACATAATGCTTTATCTTATATGTCTTGAGGAATTAGATTCATTGGAAGCACCAACTTCATTTGTTTTCTAGCTGCAACTGGAAGGAGGATCCAACCCCCTAGCTTATCAGGCTACAACCTAAGGGAATATCCAACTCCCCAATTATCTGGCTACAAATAGAAGGAGGCTACAATCCCTATGTTCTCCGGCTACAACCGGAAGGTGGCTACAACCACTTTTCCTTGCCCTGTCCAACCGCCCTGAAGTAGAAGTAGAATGATGGAACCACTGTCACACTATCATTGTGAGATATACCGCTATAAACCTTTCTAATAAACTTGAACCATGCATCAACCATGCATTAATCTATACTTCAACTTGTAATCAACCTGTACCATAAACAAGTGCATCAACCATGCATTAATCTATACTTCAACCTGTAATCAACCTGTAACATAAACAAGTGCATCAACCATGCACCAACCTGTACCAAACAACCTGTAATCAACCTGTACCATAAACAAGCGCATCCAACCATGTACCAAGTATGTACCAATCATGTGTCACCTACTCATCAATATGTACCAACATCATCAACTATACACCTTATGTATGTGCCAACTCATCAACTACTTGTCTCAACCATCTACCCAACATGTACCTTTACCAAATGCCCTCATCAATTTCATCATCTAAATATGATTTGTAAATATGTAATAGACCTGGTGTATATGATCACATACCTACAAACCTTCCTTAAATTTAACAACAAGAGACTAGCATTTTCATCAAACTTTTCTTTAGTCTCACATGACTAGTTTTGGATTAGTAAAAAACCCTAACGTGAAATAATCATAACTATGTAAATGTAATGAATAAATATCTGAAACTGATAAAAAATGTTATTCAGTGTGTTTTATGAAATTCCTCCAAGTTTCACTACTTAAAACCTCTCAGAAAAGGATTTATAGCAAAAATGGCATACCTTGCTTAATTCTGGCTTATTCTAGAGAGAGACCATGTAGAGCGTGCTCCACATGGAATATTTGTTGAATCGATATAAAAATGTTACATAGAATAAAAAATACTGTAATATAACCAACAAATTTTGTCTTATTGAATTTGGGTCTTTTATGAAGAAGTTATGACGTTTTTACCCGAAACACCTATTTTAGACTAGTTTAGGGACTAGCCACAAACCCTATTTTCCATGGAGTGTAACTCCAAAAATACAATGAACCACAAGATGAATTTTTTACCACGTATACTTGGATATGTTTCCTCAATGGAATAGAAATTTCATGGTCTGAAGAATTCTAGAAATTTTTTTATTGCGAAAATGGTGATATGACCTGTAAATAACATACCTTAGAAAGCATCATCAAAAGAATTTATCCTTCCTTGAATTCTGACCTTCTTTTCTTCACCTTCCCTCATAAATTCAGCTTATATATCCTTTGGTTACCTTAGACACCTATATATATTCAATATTCTCAAGTGTTATCTAAAATGAGATAGCCTTGCCTCTTATTTATACTCTTCGAGTAGCTTCCTTAAAAACATCTTCTAGGTCACTTTGCCCACTTTCCTTATTTTAGGGTTAACCCACTTCTAATTTCTCCATTAGATTTATTATTGAAATAATTTATTTTTTATTCACTTTGAATTATAGTACACTCATCACTTCACTTTATTATTTACCTTTTAAAATCTCTTAATCCACTTTGACTACTTTGACCTTTTGGGGCTTCTAGATGACATATGAGGGTCCTCCAACTTCGTAAGGCCATAACTCTCAAACCGTGAGGATTTATGTGGCGTTCCACATACCACCAGAGATGGAATGACATGTACTATCCATATAGAATAGTATTACGTGAAAATATATCAAAACTCATACCATTATCCATCAAACAAACTTGGGTCCATTACCCAAACCTGGGTTCTCCAACTTCTCATGGCCATAACTCTCTAACCGTGAGGAGTTATGTGACGTTCCACATACCACTGGAAATGGAATGAAAATAAATATCCATATAGGATAGTTTCACTAACCTTCATCTCATTATTCCAAAAATAAGCATGGGTTCTCTAACCATACTTCTAGGATAACTCAATCCGCAAAGCGTCTTTCTGTGAGAGCTTTCACCATAATGGGACCACTTTGGAGTTCATCCATTTGTACTTATTATCAACCATGACAAGACAATAATGAGTCATATTTACATCAAACAAACTTGGGACCATTACCCAAACCTTTGTGCTACCGGAATTCGCTACCAAACTTTCTCCAAGGGTTTGTTGGCATATTTATTACGGGCAGACAGGAGGAAGAGTATTTGTTTGTCATTGATGGCAAGCTCAGCCCGACGATGATGAACAAGAGAAAGTGGCAAGACTAGCAGTGCAACGATGATCACATGGCAAGATCAGAAGCGTAAACTCCATTTCAGAGTTTCGGATACCCGGAGTTGGAGGAGTTAAGAGTCGAGACTCTTCATCACAGGAGTCCCGAAGTTGCAAAATGAGAAACGTCGAAATCCCGAAACAGGCACATAAAACCATGAATTAATATCCATTTTGGAGTTTTGGATACCGAGAGTTGGAGGAGTCAAGAGTCGAGACTCTTCATCACAGGAGTCTCGAAGTTGCAAAATGCGAAACGCCGAAATCCTGAAATAGGCACATCAAACCACAACTTAATCTCCATTTTAGAGTTTCAGATACTGGGAGTTGGAGGTGTCAAGAACACTCACGACAAGAATGATGAAATTGAGAAATGTGAAACCACGACTTAATCTGAGTCATTGATCAAAGAAATATCTGGACCGTCGAATCATCAAGATTGTGGACCGTTGATCTGACTCCATTTCATAGTTTCGGATACCGAGAGTTGGAGGAGTGAAGGAAGCAACTTGCAACAGGAATTCGTGACATGTGAAATCGTGAAATGCCGAAATACGAAATTGCGAAAGGCGCTAACAACTAAACTCCATTTTGGAGATCGTGACTTGGAGAGTCGAGATGCCTTGCAACAAGAATTCGTGACATGAGAAATCGCGAAATTCCAAAATGAGAAATTGTGAAAGGCGCTAACAACTAAACTCCATTTTAGAGATCACGACTTGGAGAGTCGATATGCTTCGCAATAAGAATTCGTGACATGCAAAATCGCAAAATGCTGAAATGCGAAATGTCGAAATGATCGAAGCTAGTCCAGCTAAGCTCCGTTTTCGGAGTTTCAGGGATCGCGACATGGAGTGTCAAGATATCTCATCACAAGAATTGCGGAAATGTCGAAATGCAAAAGGCATTTTGATTAGTCTCATGGTCACAACCAATGAGCATATGGAGTAAGCACGAGACCCATCATTTATAATCCAATGGTTTAGGTTAATCAGGAATATGATCGAAGGGTTATTGTTTCTCTTCACGATTAATTGTTCAGTTACGATTCAGTTATCAGAATCGAATCATGGTTCTTAGACGGTTGGCGTTTGAGTTGCTGAAGCGTTGTTCTAGGGATTTGAGGGGTAATTGAAGGGGTGGTAGTGCATAAAATAAACACACAATGACTGTGTGTGGTTGTTCATTCTGAATGAAAAATGAGTTGAACTGTAAGAAAGGGAAAATTACAGTATGTGCAGTGTGAGATTGATAGTATGCGCAGTGTAAGATAAAACTCAGAGATGAGTAACAGATGAGGAATAGACAGAAGCAAGAGAAAAATTGTAGAACATCTTGAAGCAAAGAAGAATTGCAGAACAAATAGAGGAAGAGAAGAATTGCAGAACAGTTAGAAGCAAACCAGATTTACAGAACAGAGAAGAAGTGGTAAGAATCAATTTATCTATGTTGTTGGTTATTCAATCATTTATTTATATTTTAGGGTGGTTGGGAGGTGCTAGGGAGGACTGTTGTCCTTAGAGGTTCAAGTGGGTGCTTGAACACAGGGAGTTGTAGCTTCCATCTGGTTGCAGCCAGAGAAACCAGGGTGGCAGGGTGGTGTAAGGGATAACAAGTGTTCTCTGTTATACAGGATGGAGCCTGTGTAACTGGAAGTAGGTTCTTCCATCCAGTTGGTGCTGGAACACTCAGGGAGTTGGTGTTTCCTTCTAGTCGGTGCTAGAGAAACCAGAGAGTTGGTGCTCTCAACAAGTTGGAGCTTGTAAGATAGAGGTAGTAGCCTCACTTTGAGTTGGTGCTCAAACATAGATGATGTACAAAACTTAAAATACTGCCTATCATTTCGAAGAAGAAGAGGTTTTCTCCCTTTATGGGTTTCCTCGTGAAAATGTGTCTCTGTGTATATCTTATGTGTGATTGATGCTCATTATTTATGTTGTCCATATGTTGTATAATATTGATGATCACTTGAAGAAAGATTAAGAATGTTTTAATGGACTTAAAATTGTTTAAGCACAATAACAACTGATTCACCCCCCCTCTCAGTTGTCTTAGTAATTTCAACAATTGGTACCAGAGAAGGTTCCTTTTATTTAAAGGTAGATCTGTAAGCTTAAACATGACAAGACACGAAGGGACTTCAACCAGTAAGCCTCCTCT
>SNQJ01S0048704.1:73234-83893 GCA_010110895.2 Picea sitchensis
CGAGAAAAATGTGGGCAGTATCGGGTTTACTCTCAATCAGGAGAGTAGGATCGACCGATGATGGGATCGAATCGACCATGCAGGCACTCTTCAAAGGAAGAGTGGGATTGATCGATGATGGGATCAGATCAACCACTTTGGCTCTCTTCGAATGAAGGGTGGGACTGACTGAGGAAGGGACTGGATCAATCAGTTTAGCACTCGTCAAAGGAGGAGTGGGATCAACTGATGACAGAACCGGATCGACCACTTGGGTTTCACTCTCCAAGGGGAGAATGGGGTTGATGAGTGGAAATGGATCGACCGCTTTGGTGTCACTCTCTAATGGGAGACTAAGATCAACCAAGGAATTAGATGTCTGCAACCTTAGCTGGGACACAGATCTGTGATTATAGCACTTATAAATTATCTAGCAAGGTTTATCTATCAATATTCAACACTTACAGCACTTTGCAGATAGCACAGAGAATCACAGTATATACTTAGATTCAAGATAATTCATCACTTAGATACATCAAGATAGATTGGATTCACCAGATCAGGCACTAAGCATCTTATATATCATATCTAACATTCACTCTTATCTTAGAAGCACAAAACATAACTAAATCTACTTAATCACATCAAGCAATTAGCCAAGAAGGAGATAAACACATTAGGTCAAAGCACAAAGCACAATACACAAAGTTACCATGGTTCACCCCCACCCTGGGGCTACGTCCACAAGATCTTGTTCTTTATTATCTCAGTCAAACAGTTACATCACAGAGCTTCAACAATCCTTTCTTCGCATAGGACAGAAGATCTGCGTAGCTCCCTAGATCCTTCTTCCTTGCACTTTAGCCCAAAACTACAACAACTTGCACTTAACTTTTCAATCTCCTTACAATCATGCACAAATCACTTGCAATATACATATGATCACACAGATCCAGTTACTAGCACTAAGCCTTTAGCTATACATCACATAGATGTAATACCGTCTACTACTTACATTGCCTATGTATATATTTATAGATTACAAGATGGGCTTAAGCGTGGGTAAACCCACGGGCTGACATCCCTTTCCCGTTACATCAACCCAACACCCTAAAGGGTCCCAAAAATAGGTTTTTCTTCCCTAATTTCCACTTCACGTTGCGCTCCATCTTTGACTAGCTGTCGCAGCCCCAAAAACAGTCAACTATGACCAAGTATTCTTCAAAACTTGGTCAAGGGCCAACATACGGTTACCCAACACTGCCTTTTTGTAACCAACTCATATAATATGTATTTAAATAAACCCCTTTTACATGAGAGTTTATTTTCCAGCATGACGATAATAACTCTTATATCTCTTTAGTGTGATAGTTGTCCCATAACACATCACTTCCACCAATCGATATAAAAATGATGAACCTCCCACCCAAAATGAAGAAAAGGAATGAAATTTTCTTAGTGACAATCAAAGTATTCACAATCTCCTCACAAATGGAAAGTACGTGACTGACAGAGAGGTAAGATAATGCCTTTGAAGAATGTTGGTGGTTGAAACTCCGACCCTTTCACCCGAGGTAGAAGCAGGGGGGGTTATAGGACTCAGTTGTTTGTAACCAACTTGGGACATAGATATGTGATAGAAACACTTCGCAATGTATTCTATTAACACTTCAAGATGATATTCATTAACTTATTAGCTTCATTAACATCACATAACAAAACCCTAGGATAGATCAGCACAGTAACAATAAATATTAAGAAATTCTATCATTTATTACATAGCACTGAGTTAGATCTAACATTCATTCATAAAT
Source organism: Picea sitchensis (assembly GCA_010110895.2). Lineage (NCBI taxonomy): Eukaryota > Viridiplantae > Streptophyta > Pinopsida > Pinales > Pinaceae > Picea > Picea sitchensis. Next base: position 75,028 of record SNQJ01S0048704.1, read on the forward strand.
CTCAAGTAAATCACTAAGCAACATCAGATCTATCCATCAATCAAAAGAACTAAGCAGATAAATGTTAAACACAACATAGCACAAGTCACACCAAATACACAAGATATACATGGTTCACCCGATTATGGGGCTACGTCCACCAACTTCTTTGTCTTCTTTATCCTTCAATTCCCTTACATTAATTTGCTCTTATGCACTAAGACATAGAGCCAAGCTTCTCATAGGACAGGATATTTGCGCACTAAGCACCAAAACTAGGTCACAACACAAATCCAACTTCTCTATCAAGCACATAGCCTTACATACACAATATGTTGCATAAAGAAACCTGAACTACTTGCACTTAGCTACTATCTTATGTGTTTCGGTCTACCATACATTCATATCTATTTATACTTTTACAATTCCTTACAAAAAGGCCTAAACATGGGTAAACCCATGGGCCGACATCCCATAACCCATTACAAAACCCTAATGAACCCATTGTTGAGTCCACATAGCCTGCAAAACAATTGAGATCTGTGATCTCAGCTCTGCCATGGCACTCCATCTTCGATCCTCATGTCGAAGTTCAAAAGGTGGTCCAAACCTGACCAAATCTTCCTCAAAACTTGGTTGAGGGCCAACATGCCCCCAACACTCACCTGTCACTCATCCAGAGTCACTCTAGTCTCGGAAACGTTGCTTCAAAGACCTCGAGATTCACTCAATATTCCTTGACTTGTTGGTTCGCCTAAGCCTTCTGTTGAGCGAGTTCCTCTATCATTTGTGTTGTAAAAGGCCCTTCCATACATTTTTCCATAGTCACAACCACTTCATCCAGTTGTGATCCCTGTCCTTCAATTTCTTCAAACACCTTGCAAGCTTCATCCTGCACAGTTTTTAGTTTCTGTGCGACTTCCATTACTCTACCCTGGACGGCAGTGATTTGTTGTTGCACCGTGCGCTTCTCTTGTGATCTTTTCATTCTCTCGACTGTAGTGAGTAACTTCACATGCACCTGCATGGTGGATGGTTGTTGTTGCACCTCCTATAGCTACGCTTCTGACTTTCTTAGCTCTGGATCTTCTATGAGGAATTTGTAAGTCTGTGCACTTCTATCACTCAATTGTTTGCATTCTAAGGCGAGGGCCATGAACCTTATTACTGCATTCTTGGTGGTTTTTCTCTCTCTGATCACGTACTTCTTGTGGGGTGCTCGACACTGCTTGGACTTCCAATTCTGCTATCCTCACTTGAAGTTGTTGGATGGTCTCATCGAGCTTTGCCACTTCATCCTCGACCGACTCCTATTCCTCATGTTCCAGGCCCAACACAGAGTGGCATGCTTTACTCACATCTTCTTCGACCACAATCCACTCTGCAAGAAGCTAGTCTTTTTCTTTCTGCAGCTTCGACTGTCCTCCTCAAACATTTCCCGAAACTCATCTATCTCATTTTCATAAGAGGTTACACAGTACGAATCTATGTGTAGTTTCTCTAAGACTTCCTCTTTCTCTTGTTTCAAGGATGTTGTAGCCTTCTCCCTTTCTTTTTGGACATTATGAATTCTATCCTCAATCACATCTGCAAGTATTCTTAGTTGGGTGGGATCATCCCCCAATTTTGCAACCTGTGACGAAGAAGGCATAGTAGGTACTATGCAGACTGAATCAATATCTTGTTGTATTTCCTTTAATTCTTTCTCGACCCTTTCATACAACTCCTCATACTTTGCACCATATCTTTGCAATATATCCACTGAAGCATCCTCCATGGATCCACGGACTAGACTAATGTCATCTTCTGTGAGAGTGGCCTCCATATTTCTTGTTGAAGGTTTCTTTGGAGAAATCTTTCTCTTCTGCGATGTTACAGTAGGGGGATATTTTGGCAGTGTAGCTTCACCTTCTCCTTGATTCTCTCCTTCATCCCCTCCTCCTTTTCCATCTACTTGGTATTTTCCTCCTCCTCCTGCTATGGGCGAGCCATATCAATTTTTTTTAGAGGCATTTTCCTCCTCATCAATCTCTATGTTCTGGACTTCCTCATTTTTCTTTTGTTTCTTCACACTGGACTGCCCAGCATGCTCGACCTAGGTGACCAAGGGGATTCCTATGAGGTTAGTGTCGAATATTTCTTCATCGGCGACAAGTACAAGGAACTCCTCTAGCCACTCCTTCGTGATTTTATTCATGTCCTCATCTATCAATTTGTAATATGATTGTAGCTCTTCCTTGCTCTCATCTTTGTGCGCAGTGATATAGATAAAATGTCGGTCTGCGTGGAACTTCGCAAAAGGTCGGTACTAGTGCAAGGTGTGTGGTGTCATGTGTGGAAACACTTCAATGGAAACCTTCAGTTGTTAATAATAGGCATGGAACACAGCGTTTGAATGCCATTTCTTCGACATGTAGTTGGTGTACCACAAGGTACAGAACCTAGTGGCCAACGACTCCGTTGCTTCGATCTCCGAGAAGGTGGCTCCTTCAGGCATTTTCCAAGTGACAAATGAGATTAACATGAGTATCCAACTGAAGTGTAACTCATATCCCTGATCTCGGGCTTCGCGACAGTCTTTCTCAAGTTCATTGATGAGGTAACTCGCTCAATTCATTTGCATGCCCTCCACACATTTTCCTACGAGGTCCACCACGAACCCGGTGACCTATGTGGGGCAGTTCTTTCTTACGATATTGGCACCTATGAGTTGGAAAGCGAGGTGCACTGTGACATCCTGGATAGAGGCTACCTTGTAGCCTTGCTTTCCTTTTTCAACTTTTCCATATGCTTCCTTGATGCGCTGTGCCAAGGAGGAGTCTGAGGCCTTCCCTGGGTAAAAATTTTCAGGGTCAGGTCCCTTCATGCTTAATCCTTTAACCAAGTGGATCAACGCTAGATCCACAGTAATTTTTTCGGTCAAGCCACATGTATCCACCATGGTAGCACGACAAGAGGAGTTTAACGTAAGCATTAACCTCCTGGTGGTGACCAAAATGGGGAATTTTCATCACATTGAGCACAGTGGAATACGCCAACTCCTTAATCCATGGTTGGGAGACAATGTGAGGCTTCTTCCTAGTTGTCTTCGTCAAGTAGCGGTGGGGCGTTAGCATAGCATAGCTCTTTCTATATCCAAGGTTGAATCCATTGTTCTTTAGTAACATGATCTGTCCCAACTGGCTCCCAACTATGCATATTCCCTTCGAAATGTATGCGGTGATCAAAGTGTACTCATAGTTTCATGGAATGTTATCGCAGTTAATCGTACCAGCCAATGGTGGAATATAGTCTGGTAAGATCGACGGGGTCTGCTTTGCATTAGCCAGATCATCACGATGCTTACTTCGTTGCTCAGTCGCAGGGTTGGTACGACCCAAATGTCATCCAGTCAAAGGGGAATCCTACAGTCCCCTGGTCGATGATGTCTAGACACCTTCAGACATATTTTATCAGCCATAAACTTCTTAAGAAATTCCTCGACGGACTTCTCTAACTCATTGCGTTCGCTCGACATTCTCACTTTTAAAAAAACAGGTCAGGGTAGGCGAATGGACAGGAGGGGTAGACAAACATATGGCAATGTCTAGCTTCTGATATCATAGTTCGGCACACAATCAGTTCTCTGATAGCTTAGTTAATCACGGGTGGAAAAAATTGGTCCCGACACAGCATCTGACAGGCTAAATAAGCAAGTGTCGTAACAGATTCCTCCAACGGGCAGGACTGCTTCCATTAATATGAATTTGTTTGTTATGGTGTGTTCTCAACGTCCAAAATATAATAAATGCATTTTCTATCCGTTTTGGAGCATCGTTCTAATGGGTGGGGTGCCTCCAACGGTCATATAACTTCGCCAAGGCCAAGTCCCATTTTGTGTTGTTTTGTTGTTCCAACAAGGTTCAAGTCCTACAAACCTGTCTCGTGCAAATTCTTCCATCTTTTCTTTGTAACTTCCTGTAGATTTTCTAACTTGGCTTTCTTCTTATTGAGCTTCCTTGCCTTCTTTCTTGAGATCTAAGTTCCTCTAACTATTTATGGAATTATCTTTCCATTCTTATTGTTATCTTGTCCTAGCGTACTGAATTTGCACTGATGATGTGCTCTCACTGGTTCTGAAGTTAATATCCCTTCTCTTACTACTTCCTGGGTGGATATACTTATTTCTTGCATGGATAGGTTCTTCAAGCCTTCTTGCATTCTTTCAACTTCTACATCTAATTCTCTTGCTTTCTGTTGCTTTGACTTATCTTCTCGTTCTTCTATTAGGCGGTCTATTTTTCTTTTCTGCAGCTTATTTCTCTACTTTCCTTCTGATCTCATCCTTCTCAATCCAAGTCTTTCCTAACAAGAGTGGGAAAGGGGCTTTATTCTCAACAAAATTAATGACTTCAAATTCCTCTTCAGTCGATGTTCCATGAACAATAATAGGTATATTAGTAACTCTTCCATACAGGGTTATCATCTTTCCTTTAAACAAACATATTCTTCCCAATGAAGGTACCACAGTAGGCTTTCCTAAATTTTCCCAAGTTTCTCCTATCATAATATTCACTTGTGTTTCTTCATCCAAGACACAAACTATGTTGAAGTATCCTATTCTTTCACTTATGTGATGTTTTACTTTCAGGATCTCTGGTAAACTGACATCTTTGTGATCATTCACCATTTCTTTCAACTGTAATAACATAGTTTGATCTTTCTCTGATTCTTTATCTTTGGGATTCTCTAACATGCTCATAGTCTCTTGAATTTATTCATAGTTTTCTTGTCTCATGTTCATTCGTTCAACTTTAGCAATCATTTTTGGACAATCCTCAACCTCCTGACCAACAATTTTACAACAAAGACAAATAGGACCTGTACCAAGGAATTCCTTAGCAATATGTCCTGGTATTCTATAGTTATAACATAGTGTCACTCCTCTCTTTATTTTAAATGTTCCCCAACCTCTTATGTACTGCGCATAGGGATCACAATGCTGGACCTACAATCTGCAAAAATTCTTTCTAGATTCATGCATCCACTTATTAGTCCAAAAAATCTTTCTATGCATGGAAATAAAATATCTTCATTTATATTAGCTTTACTTAGATCAACTCTTTCTTCCAACTATTCCCTAGCTTTCATACTAGGACATAATCTATTATACATACTTAGATTCATGCTTCCGAAAAAAAAAAAATCACTTATCTTACTCTTATCAAAGCACAAAGCTTTACCTCTTTTAAGATCTTACCTCTTTTCTTCATATCAGATTTCTCTCTTAGCACAAAGCTTCACAGATCAAGTAGAATATTGCACACTTCAGCAACAGATCTATGCACAAAGCTTCTCTTTTCTTTACTTCAGTTCCCAACAATCACAGTTTTAGGTCCCAACAATGGAACCATTTGTTGGCACAGGGGCAGACCCAGGGTTCAACGCTTCAATAACTCACCAAAAAAACCCTAACTACCAGCCCTTTCAGCAACACCTGCAAAGAAAGAGAAGTCTCACCTAAGTTAGAAGCAGGGGGGTTTACAAGACTCAGGTATTTTTAACCAAGCTGGGACCTAGATCTGTGATAGCAACACTTCGTAGAGTATTCTATTAACACTTCAAGATTATATTCATTAACTTATTGGCTTCATTAACATCGCAGAACAAAACCCTAGGATATATCAACGTAGTAATAGTAAATATTAAGCACTTCTATCATTTAGCACATAGCACTGATTTAGATCTAACATTCATTCATAAAGCACAAGTAAAGAACTAAGAAACATCAAATCTATACATCAATAAAAATCACTAACAAGATAAATGACAAACACAACATAGCACAAAGCACACCAAAGACACAAGATATATGTGGTTCACCCCAGTGTGGGGCTACGTCCACCAACTGCTTCATCTTCTTTATTCTTCAATTCCCTTACATGCATTCTCTCTTGTGCACTAAGCCACAAATCCAAGCTTCGCAGAGGACTAGAGATATACACACTAAGCGCCAGATCCTCCTTCCCAAAACTAGGTCACAACACAAAGCCAACTTCTCTATCAAGCATAGAGCCTTACATACACATTTTGTCGCACAAAGAAACCCGAACTACTTGCACTTAGCTACTATCTTATGTGTGTCCTTCTACCATACATTCTTATTTATTTATACTTTTACAATTCCTTACAAAAAGGCCTAAACATGGGTAAACCCATGGGCCGACATCCCATAACCCATTACAAAACCCTAAGGAACCCCTTGTTGGGTCCACATAGCTCGCAAAACAAGTGATATTCGTGATCTCAACTCTACCTTGGCGCTCCATCTTCGATCCTCGCGTCGAAGTTCAAAAGGTGGTCCAAACCTGACCAAGGTTTCCTCAAAACTTGGTCGAGGGCCAACAAGTCATGTATTTTCATGAATTTATAGAAAATATCATTTATGTATTCATGTTTAGATATATTAAGCATCCAAATCAAACTATGAATCGACTTTCTCTTGCAGACTCAAGAAATAATTCTTCTTCTCCTGAATGAAATAACTCTCCTTTTGTTTTGTAGACTCAAGAAATAATTCTTCTTCTCCTGAATGAAATAACTCTTCTTTTATTTTGCAGACTCTCTAAGTTATTTACAATAAATAAATAAAACTCTAATGCAGGAAAATGTACCCTAATGCAAAAGCCCTAATTCACAAAATAAAATGTATAAGCATGAACATAAAATATTTCTCTCAATATAAACGAATCTGTGGTAAAATTATAAAGTTGATGACAACTAAAATCTAAGCATGTCGCGATGATAAGTATGCCTATGAAAGATAAAGATAAGATTAACTTAGTTTTTAGTCTACTTAGATGTTGCCTAAAGTAATCAGTCACAATAGATTAGGATAGGAAGTCAAATCTCTAGTTTTTCTATGCCCTACTCAAAGCAGTGATTGATGGGGGTTTATTTACCGCTAACATGATCAAATGTATAGAAACATGGCCAAGTTTGAGGGGGATTATTAATTATGGACTATAAAATTAAGGATACGTATGAGCACCCTCTCTTGTCCTTCGATGTTTCTCCGTTGTCAGCGGGCATCCATAGCCCCAATGGAGACACCCTGACATCACAAGACTTAAACCGTTGTGAGTGACCTTCCATAGCCCGTGTGGAGATACATGCATTTCTCAATCTGAATTTCATTTCACCATCTCACTTATTTTATTTTATTTTATTTGAAAATTAATTTATTCATGTAGAGATGGGGGCAATCAACATGTTTTAAAACACAAGGGATGATATGTGTTAGTGAATATGAGTTGGTATGCTCATGTAATAAAATATACTCATTTAAATAAGTCCATCTATATATCCTTAAAACTATATCTCCACATAGACCAATCATTATTTAATGTATTGTAAGTGGATGTGTAACTTTGAGTAGTTAAGATGCCCAATTTCAAAAATTTGATAATCGATCCAGTTCCTAGGACCTGGTTACAAAAAGAACAACAATTAAATGGGTCAAGTCGATTAAATAAATGCAAGGATAAAGGATCAAAGTTGAGTGTTTCAACAAAATGTGGTAGATATCAAGAATTTTGGTATAAACATCTCAAAAAGAAGTTGAAATTGAAAAATTTGAAGGTCAAAGTAAAAACAAATGTAGTAGATATCAAGAAGTCTCGTATAAACATCTCAGCAAGAAGTTGAAGAACTTGAAGGTTGAAGTCAAAGAGATTGAAGGTTGAAATCAAAGAGGTTGAAGAAATCGAAGGTCAAAGTCGGATAAGTAGAAGAAGTCGAAGATCGAAGCTAACGTCGAAGTTGAAACCAAAGTTGAAGTTGAAACTGAAGCAAGTCATGTCGAATTAAAATCGAGTTACTCAAGTCGGTTCTCCTCTAAGTCGATTTGGTCCAAGTAGAAGTGAATAAATTACCCTGAAGGTCAAAGTTGAAGGAAAATTGAGTCGGGAAATACAAGTCGGGATGACCAAAGTTGAATTACACAAGTCAATTTTTTTCTAAGTCGAGTCAGTTCAAGTATAAGTCAAGTAGATCACCTCAAAGGTTGAAGTTAAATATAATTGAGTCAAGAAATATAGGTCGGCCAAAGAAAGTTGGGACAACCAAAGTCAAATTACTCAAGTTAGTTTTCTACTAACTCGAGTTGGTCCAAGAAAGAAGTAAACTAAATTTCCTCAAAGATTGAAGTCGAAGTAAACTTAAATCAAGTCGGGTCGAGGTTGAAGCAAGTTGGGTTGAACAAAATCAAATTACTCAAGTCGAATTTCTTCTAGTTGATTCGACCAAAATATGTTTGTCGGTCGAATAAGGAATGAAATACGAAAAAGGGTGAGACCAAGTCGAATATTTAGTGACTAGCAGTTGTAAGGGAGTTGATTTTAATATCCACCATCAAGTAAATTTTTTATAAGTTGAGTTTAATTGTTCACCAACAAAGGAAATATATATAGGTTGATTTAGATAATTATGAAAAGGTAAAATGTACTGAAGTCAATCTGGCATCCGACGATGAAATAAAAATCTAGTCAAAGTGATTTCAAAGAACCTCCTCTACCAGCCACCTCACACATTTTCTGTGTAAATTTCACATGATTCTACTAATTAACCATGTTCTACACAAAACCCATTTCGTATAATTTTAAAATTCGTTTCCATCGCTCCAGAATATTCATATGAAAATAGTTGTCTAATTTGGTGTGCAGAAATCAATTAGTAAAAGTTACCATTTGTGTTAATTAAATGAAGGCGTGCAATGTTTCATTCCAAAAGGACACATTGTTTCAAAGTGGCACCCATTGGAGGACTATATAAACAAAGGAATACAAAGGAGAGAAGGGTGTCTTGGTGTGTGTGTGTGTGTATATATATATATATATATATATATATA
>SNQJ01S0048704.1:83959-97680 GCA_010110895.2 Picea sitchensis
GTTCATTCTATCAAGTTGCTGCAGGTTTACAAGCTAAGTCTTGTCATGAGGATTGTATTCCTCACATCTTAGTTGGATCTAAGATCAACAAGTCGGGTCTTGTTATAATGGTTGGATTCCTCATTTCTCGGTTATATCTAAGAACTACAAGATGGATCTTGTATCAGAGAATTGGATCTCTCATATTCAGTTGAAGTTGAAGATATTAAGGGGTTGATTTTATTTGTATCCATTCAAGTTAAATAAATAAAAGAATTATATTTTATCTACTTTATACAGTTTTTGTTATACATGTTTATGAATAATTAATTGAACTACATATATCTTATTCAATTAATTTAGTTAATCTATGAAAGTGTAAAAAATAGTCAAAAGTTCCAAACACGGATTCACTCCCACTCTTAGTGTCAGTGTGTGTTTCAATAATTAATTAATTGAACTGCATATATCTTATTTAGTTAATTTATTTAATCTATGAAAGAGAGAAAAGTAGACAAAAGTTCCAAACACTAATTCACCCCCCCCTCTCAATGTCAGTGTGTGTTTCAACAATTGGTATCAGAGCGATTTCCTTCAGCACAGTTTAAACACTGGAAGGTAGCTTCTGAAGAAATGGGTGGTAAGATGGCTCTCTCAAAAAATGAAGCTCCCTTATTTGATGGAATAGACTACTCTTCATGGAGGGAAAGAATGAAATGGTATATGAAGTCAAGAGGATCTAGTGTTTGGGACTCTGCAGTATCTAAACCTTGGTACTAAACTATCTCAAAGAACAAATCCAAAACTGCAAAAGAAGCAAAGAAAAATAATTCAATAGCATTAAAGGAAATCCAAAATCGATTTTCAGACCAAGTTAAAGAAAATATGGGACACTACACCTCTGCTAAAGTACTATGACTCCATCTCAAGAATTCTTATCAAAATAGAGGACAAGACATAGAAAAGGATAATTCCAATCATAATAAAGAACAAGATACATAAATGGATAATTCTGATGAGAATAAATAAAAAAATACAGAACAAGAAAATTTGTCTCAGAATAAAGGACAAAACACAGAAAAAGATAATTCCAATCAGATTGAATAACAAAATACAGATAAAGAGAATTGTTATCGGAATAAAGAACAAAACACGTAAGAGGACAATCCCATCAAATAATTGATGCAAACCCCACTCATCAACAAAGAATACTACTACATCAATGAATTGATGAATACCTTTGTACTCACTAAAGAAAAACTATTAGATTTTAAGACTGATGTTGTAGCTACATTAGAAGTGATTAGTATGGAACCAAGAAATGGTCTATATATTGAAGTTACTAGCGAGGTTATTGACCAGCTTGAATACACAGTTATGTGCACTTTAAAATACTTGGAGAAACTTCAAAATAAATATATGTTGTTATTAAAACAATTAGATCAACCTAACAACCATGAAAACCATGAAGAAAAGAAAAGACTCTGCTAGAATACAAAGAAGAAAAGGTCAAAAAATTGAACAATAAAGTTGCTAATATAACAAAAGAAATGAACAAATTGAAGATGTATGACAAACTCAATAAATGCACATAAGAATTAGAAGAAACAAAAGAATTGGTCAACACTCTAAAGCCTCAACTTGAGGAAGCTAAAGAAACTAAAGAAAACTTGAAGAGCCAGTTGACTAAAATGGAAGTATCGTGTCACATGTTGGAATTGGAAGCCATCAACCTCAAAAGGATTCAACTATAAAACAAGGAAGAAATCAAAATATTGAAGAATGAATTTGTTGATCTAACAAAAGAAATAGAATAGTTGAATACATATGACAAAGCTAATAAATGCACAGAAGTATTGGATGAGACAGAATAAATAGTCATTAGTTTAAAGAATCAACTTTAAGAAGCTAAGGAAATAGAAGAAGCCTTGAAGATCCAATTGACTAAAAAGGAAGAAACATGTCACATGTTGGAATTGGAAGTTATCAACCTAAAAAAGAAGAATGAAAAAACAAAAACAAATTTCAAATTCCAAAACAACTTAGCTATCCTGGATAGGAAATGGAATAGTCAAAGACCAACTGATGATAAAATCGGTCTTGGATACAATAAGAAAGAAGAAGGTGGAAAATGCAGCACCATTCACAAACATCTTAAAGGATCATCCTCCTCAAAGGAAAATGGTATAGTCACAAACCAAATACAAACCATGAACTTTGTTAATGGAGGAAGCTACAAAAGTTAAAAACAAGAAGCATATCAAACGACAGACTTAGCATGACAAAACCAACTCAAGTATGAAAAAACCTTCAATGGTTATTGCTTTTCATGTCATACATTTGGTCATAAAGAAGTGGAATGCAAGGGTATTGAGAAGATAAATTCAGGAAGATCCAATAACTTAATGAGATGTTGGAGATGCAATTATGTTACACACACAACAAATTTTTGTCATACAATGAGATGCTACAACTGTGGTAAGTTTAGCCAAAAAACCAAAAACTGCATAAAATCAATAAGTCTACCCATGAAGAATACTCCATACAATTCAGGAAGAAAACCTAATGAAGTTTGGCAGATAAGAGGAAACGAAAAATCTCAAAAGACAAATTTAGAAAGGAAAGGTCCAACAAGCAGAGTGCCTCATGGAAAGATTTGGAGAAAGAAATCAAAACAAAGCTACAAATATTCAGAGAAGACAACTTCAAGTGAATGAATACATTACACCTAAAATTGATGAGGTTGGTAATAAAGTAATGATGAGTGAAATTCCTAATAAGGAATGTTAAAAATAATGTTTTTCATATAAATTGGATCAAGCTCAAGAAAGAAGAATTCCTAAAGAAGAATGTGACATAACTATAGATCTGGATCATACCCTGAAAATCAAGAGTACATTAACCAATGAAAGAAAAATGCAAATAGAAAATCCCAAGGAAGAAAATGAAGAAGTTTTAGTTACACAGAACAATGATAATAATGATGAATCCTCAATAGCATATCAACCAGAAGAATTGAGCAATGAAAATCTTGGAATCTTTTCAATGTTATTTTCATGAACTACTAAATTTCCCCTCAACAGAAAATATCAATAAAAGGAAGGAGGAAGGATTTAGGAAAAGGAATGTACACCATGATATGGAGTAAGTGATACAAGATACTACTAAATTATGGTATGATATAAACCCAATGAGGTATTTCCAAAAGAATGAAAAACTTATGAAGAGGACTTACCAAACAAAAAGATGTTATTAATAAAAGATCATGATTTGAGGAGCTTGAGGAAAATAACATGAATATCATATTTACTTATAATTAAGAAAATATGAATAAGCTCTTTGGTTACAAATGAGTAAATAGAGGACTAGCGTCATGAAGAAATTGGAAGCAGATTGGAAGGAAGTAAAAGTAGTTCTTGAAAAACATTTGTATAAATCGTGGCACACTCTTTAAAGAAGGAAGGGAAAACATGATTAATAATATGGAGTGCATCTGCCTGGTTAGAAGAGGATTACAACCTAAGTATCATGAATCAAATTATTATGAGGGAGAGATAAACAGAAAAAGAAAGTCCAAAAAAAAATAGCGCAAAAACATGGGAGCATCACCTCAGGGGGAGCATCATCTTAGGGAAAGAGAAAATAAATATCCCCTCTATCATTGTTGTCAAAGGGGGAGGGATAAAGAGTAAAACAAATTCATCTCAGAGAAATCAAAATACAAAATACATTCACAATGGGAGTAAGGTTGTTTTACTAAGGTTTCCATCAATAACAAAGGGAAATATTGTTGGAAATTTGGTTTTCATTGATTTCAACCTTGATAGATAGTAGAAATATCATTGATTGATTTGTTTGAGAAGATTTTTCAATATTGGACGTAATGTTATGAAGGTGACTTGAATGTCAATCATTGTCAATATTGGACATAATGTTAATAGAAGCATAGTATTGACTAAATATATTGTATGAACTTGATGCACTCATCCTACTGGCAATATGGTCTATGGTGGAATGTGTTATTAACATCCATCCACAAAAGAAGAAATTGTCTAGAAAAAAAAAGGGTAAATGGAGAATCCAATATGGATCCATACAAGTCATAGAGTTAAGAAGTTTGGTATAAAAGTCTCAGCAAGAAAAGTCTCGACCAGTCAAGCCTTAAGTCGAGTCAAAAAAACAATTGTCGATTAGTCAAACCTTAAGTCGATTCGAAACAATTAAATGGTTCAAGTCAACTAACTAAATTCAAGGAGAAAGAATCAAAGTCGAATGTTTCAATAAAATGTAGTAGATATCAAGAAGTTTGGTATAAACATCTCAACAAGAAGTTGAAATTGAAAAATTCGAAGGTTGAACTCAAAACAAATGAAGTATATATCAAGAAGTTTGGTATAAACATCTCAGCAAGAAGTTGAAAAAGTCAAAGGTTGAAGTCAAATAGATCGAATTTTGAAATCGAAGAGGTGGAAGAAGTCAAAGGTTGAAGTCAGATAAGTAGAATAAGTCGAAGTCGAAGAAGTCATAGATCGAAATCGAAGTCGAATTTGAAACTGAACAAAGTCACGTCGATATAAAATCAAATTACTCAATTCAGTTCTCCTCTAAGTCGAGTCAGTCTGAGTAAAAGTGAAGTAAATTACGCCGAAGGTCGAAGTCGAAGGAAAATTGAGTCGGGATATACAATTCGGCTAAAACAAGTCAGGACGACCAAAGTCAAATTGCACAAGTCAATTTTATTCTAAGTCCAGTCGGTCCAAGTAGAAGTAAAGTAAATCACCTCGAAGGTCAAAGTTAAAGAAAATTGAGTTGGGAAATACAATTCATCCAAAGAAAGTCGGGATGACCAAAGTCGAATTACTCAAGTTGGTTTTCTTTGAAGTTGAGTCGGTCCAAGAAAGAAGTAAACTGAATTGCTCCAAAGGTCAAAGTCCAAGTAAACTTAAATCAAGTCGAGTTGAGGCTAAAGCAAGTTGGGTCGACCAAAATCGAATTACTCAAGTCAAATTTATTCTAGTTGAGTCGACAAAAAGATGTTTTTCAGTCAAATAAGGAAGGAAATATGAAAAAGGGTGACACCAAGTCGAATATTTAGTGTCTAGCAGTTGAAAGGGAGCCGATTTTAATATCCACCATCAAGTAAAATATTTACAAGTTGAGTTTAACTAGTCACCAACAAAGTAAATATATAGAGTTCGATTTAGACATTTATGGAAAGGTAAAATGTACTGAAGTTGATCTGGCATCTGACGATGAAAGGAAAATATGGGCAAGTTGATTTCAAAGAAACTCTTGTACTGGCCACCTAGGACATTTTCTGGCGAACTTTTTTGAATGTCAGTGAATTAAGCATGTTTTACACAAAACCCATGTCGTAGAATTTTAAAATTCATTTTCATCACTCTAGAATATTCATACTAAAATAGTTGTCTAATTTGGTGTATGGAAAACAATTAGTAAAAGTTATCATTTTGTTAAATAAATGAAGGGGTGTAATGTTTCATTCCAAAAGGACACATTGTTTTAGAGTGGCACCCCTTGGAGGACTATATAAGAAAAGGAATAAAACGGGAAGAAGAGCGTCTTGGTGGATATATGTGTGTGTGTGTGTGTGTGTGTGTGTGTGTGTGTGTGTGTATTTATATGTATATGTATATGTGTAATGGATTGAATGAAAGTTCATTCTATCAAGTTGGTTCTTATTTACAAGTTGAGTCTTGTCATGAGGATTGGATTCCTCACATATCAGTTCGATCTGAGATCAACAAGTCGGGTCTTGTTATGAGGTTTGGATTCCTCATTTCTCAGTTGGTTCTGAGAACTACAAGCTGGGTCTTGTATCAGAGAGTTGGATCTCTCATATTTAGTTGAAGTTGAAGATATTAAAGGATTGATTTTATTTGTATTCATTCATGTTAAATAAATAAAAGAATGATATTTTATCTACTTCATACAATTTTTGTTATACATTTTTATGAATAATTAATTGAACCGCATATATCTTATTCAGTTAATTTTGTTAATCTATNCTCAGTATCAGTGTGTGTTTCAACAAATGCATCATACACTTCTTTAAAGTCATTGTCCTTAGCATATTGTTCAACATTACTTTCATGAGCTAAAGGATTATGCCTTAGTCTTGTGGATGCATTTCTCACTAGTCTTGACAAGATATCTGCAACCTTATTATGAATACCTTTCTTATATTTGATTACCAAATAAAACTTTTGTAAGAAACCTATCCACCTAAAATGTCGTGATTGTTGTAGCTTGGTCTATGACTATAAATATTGTAATGGTTGATGATCTGTATGAATTATTGTCTCCTTTCCCATTAAGTAATGCTTCCATTTATTTACACTTTGTACCAATGCATACAATTCCTTATCATATGTTGGATAGTTAATCAAATCCTGAGTAAAAGTCTCAGAATGATAACATATAGGTTTACCTTGTTTCATCAAGACTACTCCCGTGGCATATTCTCGTGCATCAGTTTGAATCTTAAATGGTTGTTGCAGATCTGGCAGAGCCAAAACTGGTGTGTTGCTTATATTTGTCTTCAATGTCTCGAATTATTTATGCTACTTACCTCCCCATTGAAAGACATGTTTAACACCTATTAATGCATGTATAGGATCTACTATAAAACATAAATTACCAATGAATTTCCTCCAATATTGTACTTCTCCTAAGAAGCCCCTGAATTTTGTGGCAGTAGTTGGCTTGGGTCATTTCACAATGACTTCTAACATTGCGGGATCTATCTTTAACTCACCATTCCCTACAATATATCCCAAATATACCAGAGATTTTTTTCCAAATTCACATTTAGACATTTTGATATACAACTTCTCCTTCTTCAAGAGTTCAAAGACTATATTGACATGCTTTATATGATATTCCCATATTTGACTGAATATCAATATATCATCTAAGTAGACAATGACAAAATCATCTATGTAATACTTGAACACATCATTCACTACCCTCATAAATGTCATAGGTGAATTACATAAACCAAATGGAATAACTAACCATTGAAATAACCCTTTCTTTGTCTTGAAAGAAAATTTCCATATGTCGCTTCCTACAATTTTGATCTGATGGTAACCACTTCTCAATTCCAACTTAGTGAAATAAACAACATTGTTTAATTGATCCAATAAGTCATCAATTCTAGGAAGAACATAATATTTCTTTATCATAATCTTGTTCAGGGATTGGAAATTAATACACATCCTCCATGTGTCATCTTTCTTAGGAACTAATACAATAGGAGAACTACATGGAAAGGAGCTTGGTTTGATGATTTGTTTATCAAACAACTCCTGAACATTATTCTTAATCTTTTCATTCTTGATCACTAATGACCTATACATTCCAATGTTAGGTAGATGAGCATCCTACTGCAAATGGATTTCATATTCAACCTCCCTCTTAGGAGGAAACCCTATAGGTACTTGATATAACTCATCATAGTTAGATATAATTTTGACCAACTCTTATTTATGATCTCGATCACAACCTAATAAATCATTTGTCATGTATTCTTCTTTTTGTTTCACTATCATGAGAAAAAAAAATCTTGCGCTCATGAGTCTCTTCATTTTCCCTATACTCACTAAAGAAACATTAGTTTTGATATTATGAGCTATGAAAATAAATTCAACCGTGTCATTGAAAATATAATATTTATTATTTTCACGATATAATATGTATTTCATGTGAAATATATATGGACTACCCAAGACAATGTCACAAATTTCAAGAGGCACAACATCTAACTCAACCTCGTCAAAGAACTTAGATGTAACTACAAATCTGATCTTACATTGTTTCATCACCTACAACTTAGCATCTTCACATACCCATCCTAATGGATATGAATTTTTATGAGGTGTCGTCTTCATACCCAGCTTCTTAAAATTGATTCAGATATTAAGTTAGCTTGATATCCACTGTCAAATAAAGTATCTACCTTTGTATGTTTGAATATGACTCAAACATGGTAAATCTTGCTTCTCTTCTTTTGATCAATATCACTTTCCAATTTGGTGAATTGAACTGAAGAATTAGATTTGATAGTAGATATACCTTTGCTTCCTATTGCCATGATCTTAGATTCATCCCCAGAATCTGCTCCTAGATCTTGTCAAGTTGATGCAACAATATTTTTCTTCCCTTTATCCTGGAACTTCTTCGGTCGTAATTTTGGATGCATCTTCCATCACTGTGATTCCTCATGTCCCTTTTTCTTACAGTGGGAACATGTAGGTATTCCTTCAACTTTCTTTACTACAACTAACTTCTTACTCTTATGTTTCCCTTCTAGTTTCTTTTCAAACATGTATGGATTCTTATAATTGATCGCATGCTTACCCTTACTAGCCTCCAGATGTGTAGCTTGTATAGACACTTTATCAATGTTAGTAGGTTTAAACATCAAAACAGTGTGTCAAAGATATGAGTGCATGCCACCAATATACTTTAGAATATTTTCATGGGTATACAACTGAATTCCTAAGGATAATGCCCTCTTTTTGAATTCTTGTATATATGCTTGAATATTCTAGCCTTTACCTTGCCTTAGATGCTTCCATTCTGTAATCACCATTTGAGTATAATCTAATGGATATAACTATTTTCTTATATCCATAGTAAATTTACCCTAAGAGGATATTACTTTACCCTTTTGAACAAGATCAACTTGCATCTTACTCTCCCACCATATTAAGGTTGTGCCACCTAGTCGAATAGAAACTAATTGTGTTTTTGCGGTGTCGTCCATGATATTTTGAACCCTGCAATATACCTCTATTTTCTTGATCTAGATGTCCAATTTCACGACATTCAATTCTCCATCATAGGTTGGAAAATCAATCTTGAAATCCAATTTTAATAAAGGAATATTATGATCAGACATCTTAGAGGGATTCTTTTTATGTGAATAATTTTTACTTCCCTTATAAGAAGATGAGGAGTAGGAGGATGGTGAGGAGCGTTCTAAAGGAACACCTTCATTACCTCATCCTTCCTCTTTGACTGGTTCAACTTTCTCTGATGTGACTTCCTCCTTGGCCTTCTCTCGACCTTTATACATTTCTTCCACCATGGCTTTCATTAAATTAAAATCCTTGAAGAAATCATCTTCGGAGTTGTAAGGACCCAATTTTCTCGGCGAAGTCATTTCTCTTTGATGAGTAAAACTTCTTGAACCAATCTAAGGATTATAATTTGCAAGTTTTCCTTCTCCTCGCTTGGATTTGGACCTTGTAAGAATTCACTCACAAGCACTTGTCAAACCTGGATCTAATACCAACTTGATCTGAAAAATACTTAGATGCTTATTAATATTTAAAACATAATAACATCTAATTGATCTTCGAAATAAAAATGATTGCTTGATTTTTTGAAATTTACATGTGAAATACTTATCTATCCAAACACACTTTAAGGATGAATAAATTGCAAATCACTAAGAGGAAATAGAACAACAATATTGAAATCACATACACAAGTTTGATAACAGAGTACACCCAATTTGGGCTATGTCTCTGGGTCCCCTTCCAATAAATACCTCTTTATTAATGCTCAAATGCTTCTGTTTTACAATGACCATTTTTTGCGTTGCTCAAACTCATAAACAGAGTACACCATTGAATTCCTTGCGAAATTTCAATAAAAACAAGTATAAAGTTCATACAATTCTATGTTGAAACCTCGTGGTATGCATTATGGTGTAGCCTCCAAGTCTAGTTACCCTCGGGCATGAACTTCAAGACTGTATTATACAATTATGAGTAATTCTTGTCTCGGTCTATGTGTCATTAAATAGGGCATGGGCCCTAACCTATCACCCACAAACTTAGGTAGGAATTAAATGTTAGTTGGCGAGCTTTCATAACAAACCTGCATTTTGTGGTGCAATCGTTACGTTTTTGGTATATTATACAGTGGTTTGCGCGTTCAAACCCTGTCGACCACACACACACACACACACACACACACACACACTATACACACACACACACACACACACACACACACACCTATATATATATATATATATATATATATATATATATATATATATATATATATATAATTTTATTTTGGTTATACATTGGTTGGATATATAAATATACCCTGCATAATATATGATATGGTTGGAATATAGTTTAACAAACCTGCATAATATTTGACCCATGGTTATATTGAAATACATATGATATGGGTAGAGGGATTATCCCTCAGCCCTTTTTCCACTCATTCGAATATTTCAACAAACTTAAATAGATGTCATCGCATGTATGGTTAAGAACCAACCATCAGGTATAATGGTGAATTTGTTGAGTTGTTTTTCAGAAGACTCGGGTCCGATCCTATGGGATCCAACAAAATTTTAAATGACCTTACCCATTAATGAGAAATGGGAGGCTTCCATGTGGCAACCTCTCATTGGGATATCATTGCCACTTGTCAACTTGTGATTTGTTTTTTAAACCTGTACGATTTTCCACATCGCTTTCCCAATCAGTGTATGTTGTGCCACATGGCACCTTAGGGTGTTTACACATCAACACCATATAGTCATATGGTCATTCCATGTGTCACCCTTGCAATGGTGACACGTGTCACCTTTGACCCTGTTGACTTTGACTTTTTCCTAGTTTGACCCTAACTTTGATCATCCATAATTTTTGCATAAGAACTTTGTTTGAGGTGATTTTTGCATCATTGGAAAGATATTGTCGATCTCTAAGTATTGATGGTGTTTTAGAGAACATTTTTTATGGTTTAATTTTGAGCATTCTTAAATCCTTCTGGACCTTTGTGAGTGTTTCAAATTCTTCTGGACCTCTATGAGTGTTTCGGATCCTCCTGGATCAAAAGTCCAATCCTTGCATTCTACGACGCCATTATGCTGAGGTGTGTGAGGAACCAATCACTTCCAATTAATACCATATCGAACCAGATATTCTTCAAAAGGTCAATTTTCATACTCACCACCATTATCTAATATTAAGCACTTGATGGATCAACCACATTACTTTTCAGCGAAGGCTCTAAAGTACTTGAATTTTTCAAAGACAAGTTTCTTATTCTTTAGAAAATAGACCCATGTGAAAGGAGAGATATCATCAATGAAAGTAAAAATATACCTTGCACCTACCAGGGAAGGTATATTGATGCAACATACATCACTATGAACCATATCCAAGAGGTTTTGTCCTTGCCATGCTTTGACAGAGTCAAATGGTGCTTGATGATTCTTTCCAAGAACACAACCTTTACCAACTCATTCAGGGGGAAACACTTTAGGTAGACCAACAACCATGTTCTTAGTTTCCATCGGCTACAAAATTTAATGAACTTCTTTCATATTCGAGAAACCGTCGAACTAATCAAATAATTCCCAGAACGATCTATGTTTCACTCATAATTAAAGGAATATAACAACTTATGGTGAACGTCATGAGAAAATAAAATGAGGAATCCATGTTCTTACTATAGAGTTACCACATTCATTCATGTATCTTTATGGTACTAGAATCCAGTTTCCTTCCTTTATGGATGTGTTACCACGAAAAATGTGTGGCACCAGAAAGTGATAGGTGATATATAATATATGTGAAAGTAAGTTTAGAAATAAGAATTTGACTTCCTTCTAATTTGTACATTCTTCTGTCTGATTTGATTTAGCTTTAGTGTGTAGTGGTTTTGAACAGCGAGAACTCATGTTGATCATATCATCATATAGAACGATCATAAGATTCCACTCCCAGCTAGTAAATTGTATGCCATATATCCATCTAAGTGTGGAAAACAACACCAAAGATTAGGGTTTATGTGAGAGTGAGAGATTAGCATGAGAGTAAGTGTGAGACCAACGTGAATTAGGGTTTCGTGAAGTTTATGCATGTGGGAAGTCAACAGGTTAACCGTTTTTTGCAGGTGAACAAGCTAGTGTGTGAGTGAACTCAAACCGAATGTGAGGAAATTAATTCACATGGAATGAAACCCTAGAGGAACTCAATTTATAATGGAAGGAGATAACCACTTATGAAGAGAGAGGCATGGTGAGTTGTTCCAAACTGAAATGTGACTTGGTAGAAATAATGATTGAAACACATGCTAGAAAGAAGACAAAAAATAAACCAAGAATAGACCATGGTTCTAGAGCGCGAGGAAGAATTTTTTTGCAGAGGAAACACTCAACCAGATATATGCACATGCTTCCATAAATATGGGTGCAAACTAGCAGGAAAACATAGGCATTTATGTACTTCTCAACTACAAACAACTACCATAGCTGATCTAAAAATGAAGAAGACTTGAAAAACTTGAAAACTTATTGCAAGTGAAGGTTATGTGTTTAAAGAAAAAGGATCAGCTTGAAACACATAAATTAAAAGATTACTTATGAAAATTATACATAGACAATAGCATAAACATTGAACATCAGCACATAAACACAACAATTGATAAAGGAGTTCACCCCTCTTATGGGCTACATCTCCTGGTCCAACTTCCAATGGTTTATTATTATTAATTGCTCAAAAGTGCTCAAAAACATGTCTTACAATTCTCAAACTCAAAAAACCGACTGCTCCAATGGCTTCCCAGCATCCCAAAACCCCTGTCTGGGCTCTTTCGGCACCTCAATCGGTCGAAAAATGAAGAAGTTAGGCGTCCTGGAAGTCTCCCTCTTCAAGCTTGCGGTCTCTGGTTCTACAATTCGCACCCTCCTTGAATGAACCTGGCTCACATGCTCTTTTAAACGCAAAAACCCAACACCGGGCGCAACCGCACCAACGGTGAAAACCGTAGGACGGTTAAGGGTGCGCCAGCCCCTAACCGCCTCGGCACCTGGGCATATGAATGGTCATATGACCTCATGCGAATTAAAAGGCAGTTAACCCGTTATAACCGTGTAACTCCTGCTTCGGTCGTGGGCATATGTAATGTCAAAACCGTGGGCTATCCAAACCCCACACCAAACAACCGCGCGCATTCAATGGTTGGGCTACAACACATATGGCCCGGTCATATGTAATACAAACAACCACGGGCCAGGGCTTAGCCCCGGCCTGACCCCCCGCCCGATATACAACACTTTAAACATAAATACAATGTTTCCCGTAGTTATAACAAGTAACAAACGGTGGCCTATTGGCCGGGCGGTCGTGCGAAGGTGCTAGCTGTGTGGGGAGGTCCGGGGGTCGAACCCCGAGGCCTCCAATACATTTTACACATGAACCCAATAACCAAATAGTGAGTGACACGTGGCGCCTCCAGATTGGTCCACGTGTCCTCATTCGATTCACTATCCAACAGACACGTGTCGACTCCTCATTTGCCACTGTCAACCCAATCAACATCTTCCACATCATCATCGTACGGTCGTACGGTCCTGCCGCATCGGACCGTACGGACTGTACGGATAGGTACAGTCAGCATCAAACATTTTGCCTATTTAACTTGATGAACAGATCGCGATATCTTCTCCATACGAACTCTGTTTGAGAAAGTAAATATACCATTGGAATCAGGAAGACGAGACGGACGCAATGGCACTGTTTTCTTCGCATTCCAAGCACTTTGAAATTTGAGCAAAATTTGATCCCCTGATCACACCTCCCCATTGGGAAGCTTTTGGACCTCCAAAAGACTATCTCAGTCTATGTGAAGATGAGGGTAAAGTTCCCTCACCCTTCCAACCTCAATCCACTTGGCCT
>SNQJ01S0048704.1:97730-109469 GCA_010110895.2 Picea sitchensis
ATTATAATACAGGCCATGGTCAAGAGATCCAATTCTCAAAGTATAAAACTAAACAGCCTCCTTGACAAAATCCGAATTATATCAAGTAAATTGAACTCTGTTAAGGGACCAAAAATGGCAGGGTTGACCAAGCAGCCAATCAAGGTGTGCTAATGGAGGAAGGTACTCTGTCAGTGAATGGCACTCTGGAACGAGTGGAAATCCCATGACCCCACGCAGACCCTATGCTCTCTCCCAAATGTTGAATCGAGCAGGTACAAAGGATCTAAGAAAATCGTGCTTGAAGACAGGAATAATTGGGTTGATTGGCAAGCAAGCTCAACCAAGTACCAAGAGCTGGAACAGAAGCTGAAACACAGTGCTGTAACAGAGCTGGAACACAGTGCTGAAATAGAGCTGAAACACAGATGATGAAACACAGATGCTGGAACACAGATGCTGGAACACAAATGATGGAACACAGATGCTGGAACACAGTGCTGAAACAGAGCTGGAACAGAAGCTGAAACACAGTACTGTAATAGAGCTGGAACACAGTGCTGAAACAGAGATGAAACACAGATGCTGAAACACAATTGCTGGAACACAGATGCTGGAACACAGATTCTGAAACATAGTGTTGAAACAGAGCTGGAACTTATACTGAAACACAGCGCTGTAATAGTGCTTTCATTCGCTGAAACACAGGGATGGAACAGTTGCTGAAACACAGTTGTTACATATGCTGATACACAACTCTGGAACAGATGCTGAAACACAGTGCTGGAAATTATGCTGAAACAGAGTTGGAACTTATGCTGAAACAATGTTGCATCATATTTTGTATCTTGATCTGTAGGCCCGAAGAAACTCGGGGCAATTTGTAATTGAATCTGTGGCTTTGCCACCCCTCTAATATGATCTATAACCGTTTTCGTAAAAAAAAAAATAGTAAAATATTAAACAATGGATAGTAAAGAATATCCAGTTTCCGAGAAAGGCAATAAATAAGTCATTAAAACAGTAGTAAGTAACTGACGTCGAGGTGATCCTTAATAAAAAAGGTTAGAAAACCAGAACGGTTATTTAACAAAGGGATAGACAGTACATAGTTCTAAAATCTAACCATAAATCCTAAATTCTTAATCAAGTCTCCCTCACCTATAACCATAGCAAGGAGTTACTAGGTGCTTACGAACCAGTCCTCAGAGGACTTTCCCGCCATTTTTTTTTTTAAATCTCTAGTTCGTCCTCGTTCTCCCTTCGACTCTCTCCAACGGTCCCCCCATCTTAGAGTTAGAGTGCCTATAATGTATTCAGGTACAAAACAACATAAACAAATTAACGAAACACAAATACTGGTGTACCTGAAAATAAAGACTAAGAATTTGATTCTATTTTGGCCTCTAATGTTGAAGAATTTCTTTAGCGATCTAACATGTTATTACTGGAATTAACTCCCTCTACTAGGTGTGACAAAAATGACTACACAAATGTAGCATGCTCTGCAAGATCGTGACTGTGACTAGGGGAAAGGTTCAATTCCCATGAGGGTCTTACTTGGAGCCATGGGGGAACCTTGAGGTAATGTTCAAACGTGTGATTTCACCTAGATATACTATATTAAATGGTATCGTGACTCATGCACACATAAGTGGATCAAATACCACCCCCATGTCCTTCAAATTTTAGCCCAAAGGGGTTGGATCCAATGGTGGAAAGCGATGAGTTTTTCACCGTTGGGCAAGGTTCAATTACCATGAGGGGCTTACCTGGAGCCATGGGGCAATCTTGAGGTAGTGGTCGAATGTGTGGTTGCACCCAGAGATACTATATTAAATGGTATCGTGACCCATGCACACATAAGTGGATCAAATCTCTCCCCCATGTCCTTCAAATTATATTCTTAAGTGGGCCTAATGGTTAAGAACACGTGTTTCCTCCTAAGAGGTTGCAAGTTCAAATCACGAGAGGGTAGGGTATGTATACCTCTATAGACTTTAGCAGTCAAATAGTTGTGTGGAGGGATTCCCTTGCCACACAAATAAGGGGGCCTCATACACCAATTTGGTGTCTCGCTTGGTCGTGACCTTAAAATTAAATTATTATTATTCCACCCTTGGTCCGCTCAAGATTTTATAGTGCTTCCAAATGAGGCAATAGTACTTCAGTGATGGGACATCACTCCTGACCCCCACATGGGCCCTCCTCCAACCTCATATTCCCACATGAGGTCTCCCTCTACTCCGGATAGTTGGTGCCACCCTCATCTCAGTTTCTACAAACTCAACTTTGATGGAGCCTCCAAAGGAAATCCTGGCCCTGCGGGTTTCAGAGGTGTTTTCAGAGACATCTTTGGTGCCATTCTTCAACTCTTCTATGGATCCATGGGATGTGACAACAACAATGCCGCATAACTCTCAGGTATTATTCAAGGTCTCCAAATCGCACGACAAAGAACCCTCTTCCCTCTCATGGTCGAAGGATATTCTCAAATCATCATCTCCATGGAAATTCATCTACAAAACGGTTCACAAAGAGAAAACAATTCTCCCAATTGGAGACTGGACCATGGGCTTCATCATTTGACTCAACTACTAGATTCCAAGGACTCCATTTCTTTTCACCATGTCCGTCGAAAGGCCAATTCCTTGGAGGAACGAATCGATAATGAAAGTATCTTGGACAACTCTGATCTTCAACATCACACCCTAGATGAGATTCCAAGTCACTCTCTCATGCGAGACTATATTGAAATTTCTCTTAGAGACTCTCCAACCCTAGATGAGGGTGTCCTCGAGCTCCACCTAGTGACCAACCTCTCCAACGCACACTTCAACGGACAAGTGTGCTCCACCTCTCCCTCCACTCATGCGCATTAATACTCTGCTCAACCTGATGCATAGGGCCTTAAATAATCTACCTGCTCCATCTCGTCTCCCGCAAGGAAACAATACGTCGACCCAGTCCATGCGCATGAAAAAAATGAAGGATCTGATCGTCCATAAATTAAGCAATTCCCACTCCTAGAATTGTCATTCCATATCTCACGAACAACTCTGACATGCCCTCAAAACCTATGGTGACTCTAGTTTCTGCATTTGGTTTTGGCTCACCCTCCCTCCTGTGCATTGCAAGATCCATCTCCCACAAATTCCCCCCCACAAGTGTGCCACTCCCACTCTGGGAAGATGTGGTCATGGTGGTCATGTGTCCTCTGCACATCCTTCACCCATCATGGCCAACCAAGAAGGTTATTACTTCTCTATGCCAAAACCTCTTCGATAGCTTCTTGATGACTAGGAGGAAGAACTAACATGCACTCTCCCAGCCACTCAATGCACCCCCATGCATCACAACAGATATTGGGTAGTTAAAATTCTCATCACTCGCACCCTTCTCAACCTCTCGGGTGTGTTTGTCCTGATCCCTCCCAACTTGCCTTGCTTGCCTCACCTCCTAGATCCAACTCCCCTCGTTTAGAATCCCACCCCAACATCCAAACAACAAAGGTAAGCTTGTGGAAGAGGAAGGGAATCTCGCGATAGAGGAAGGCAACAACACACCCTGGAAGAGGAAGGCAATGACTCACCCTAGCAAGAAGAGATCGAAGATGTCTCCCTTCATAAAAAGTGCAGGCCTTCCAGTCAAGGAACCCAACTCAGACACCTACAACTCTTCTAGTGATAGTGAATTCGACGACTACCCCGTGGTGGAAGAAATCCCTCCAGACGACCCTCCAAATGCGCCTGGCATGAATGTTTAATTCCCAAGCTCATTTTTATTTACAGGTTTTACAATTTTGTCTAGCCTCAATTTTCATGAACATTTTTATTGCTTTTGTAAACCTGGTTTCCCTTCAAAGGGTAGGAAATATTGCCAATTTTTTATCAGCCTAGTTTCCCAGACAAGGTAGGCCTTAGCTTGCAGGCTTTTTTTGTCAAACTCCACGGGATGAATATTCCACCGTACACTTCAAGTTTTTATGCTTGTATTATCACTGTATTTTTAATAGAATAGTTTCAGAATTCACAAAAAAAAGAAGAAGTTAAGAATGAGTTAACTAAGAAAAACAAATTAACCCTAGGAAAGTTAAATATGAGTTAACCAACCAAAATTGGTAACCCATGGTGTCTTAAACATAGGTTTAGTATCTTGATATAAATTTCATTAAACAAACATGTTGAAAGTTGTATTGGTATATTATTCAAAGATTAATGTCTAGAATGGAATTTAATATCATGTTTGTGTAGTTATGATGAGGGAAACATTAGATCATACACGGAGGAATGAAATCAATCTGATCAAGAGAACCTAGATAGCTTGATCATTAATTTGGTTGGTAAATTTTAAATTTTAAATTTTAAATTTCCTTGTGAAATTTCTCTTGACGGAATTAGTTGAGAGATTATTTAGTGAGATTGCATTTGTAAAAACCATTTTTCTACACAAACTATAATCTTGGTGATCCAGATGGATATTGGTGGCCACCCACCTATTCCAATTGGCTCCTCGTGTCCATTTTTGTTCAACACGTCTTTTTGTATTGATTTATAATTGTGATTTCTACACTTCTGGGGCTGTCTGAAGCCTCACACATTCTCCAAGTGGATATGGGTGGCCTCTCGCCTAATCCAACTAGCCTATTTTGTATGTTTTCATGTTAGCACATCTTGCTATACTTTCAGGGTTGTTTTGGGGCCCTAAACATTTTTTTTTGACTCGCCACAGTTAGACTGTAGAAGGAGTCAGAGTCTGATGGAAGAATGTGTAGTTATATGAAAGACCTTTCCAAGGGCTATCACGCACCTAAAACAAAGGTCGTATGAAAAATTTATGACCCTAGGAAGTTGAGGTACCAAATTACACCAACTTACCCATAGGGCCCACATGACTTTTGGCGTTTCACCTTCTTGGGTTAGGTTTTTGGATCTCTAGGGTTTTGGCATTCATGAGTAATATGAAAAAGGGCCAATGGAGCTTCATTTTAATCCATTCTTCTTAGATGGATGCGCATGGTAGCCACATCTCTTCTCAGAGATAGCTACCACCATTGGAGCAAGTTTCAATTTTGTAGTTTTACAGTTTCATCCTATTTCATTATTTAATAGAAGATATTGTTCACTGAATATTTGTGTTATTCTTCCTATCTCTTTGTTTATGGTATTCAGTCTATAATCAGTTCGTTCCACTCCTAAATCCAAATCACTTGGGTAGTGGCATGGCATCTCACATCAATCAATCTTCCCTCTCTTACTAGTAATATCTACTAAAACCCTCCCTCATAGAATCCTTGTGTTTATGTTGAGTTCATCCATCACATAATAATTACCTAAATGTGTGATAGTTCCCAAAACAAGAATATTATGGATTAATTAACCTATAATAATACTCATGTCATCAGTATTATATGCAATTGGAAAGTATAGATAAATTGACTATCAATGTTTATGCACCAAACGAACAAAATAACATCAAAAGAGAAAGAGAAGTAACTCCACTCCTTGATAAAGAGAGAATAATTAATGTGAAGCCTCTTACAGGGGGAAACCTCCTTTACAATAGAACAAATGTATAAGATGAGATGATCATAAAATTAGGTCTCCTTGGTAATATATATAGGATACCCATGGTACAATTACAATTACAAGGTCTAGCCGACAATACTAATATAGCAATAGAATTACAACAACTCAATATCTAGTGCTTTAATGGGGATTTATACTTAACATGGGGCTTTTTCCAGGGCTTAACATGCCCCTCCCCTTCAAACAAGTGTTTCCCTCACCACTTGATTAATTGTGGATGTTTCATCATGAATAACTCATATTCCCATGTTGCTTCTTCTATTGGTAAGTTCTTCCACTTAATGAGGTACTCAATAATTACTCGATTTCGCAGCTACTTAACCCTTGTTTCAAGGATTGTTTATGGTTCTAGTATGTTTTTCCCTTCTTCATTGTTCTTGGGTAAAATAGTTTGAACTGGGATCTTGTCATCGATTACCTTATTTAAGCAAGAAACATGGAAGATTGAATGTGCATGTAAAGATGGAGGTAACTCTAATTTGTAATATATACTTCCAATCCTCTGAAACACCTTATACAGACCATAATACTTAAGTGCTAATTTATTTTCCTTCTATTTTTGCTTGAAGGGAATATGTTTGTATGTTTGTATGGTTGTAGCCTCAAAAATAGCCAATCCCCCACTTCAAATTCCGTTTCATTATGATGTTGATATGCTTGTTGTTCCATCCTATTTTGTGTTGTAACCAAGTTGTCCTTCAATAGTTTGAGAGTCTCTTATTGGTGCTCTATCTATTCATCCATTGCTTGAACCTTTACTTTCCCTTTCAAGGGTGATGTGATGGATGGAGGATGATATCCATAAAGTTCCATAAATGGAGACATTTTTTATGAAGTACAAAAGGATATGTTGTACCACCATTCTTCCAAGGGAAACCACTTGACCCATTGCATTTTTTTATCATATGCAAAGCAACAAAGATACCCTTCTATATGTTTATTCACAATCTCATTTTTTCTGGATTGGATTGAGGATGGTAAGAGGATAAGTGGGCCAATTGAGTACCCAAGCAAGAAAATAATTCAATCCAAAATTTTCTAGTGAAATTGGATCTTTGTCTCTTACAATGATATTAGAGATTCTATGTAGCTTCTAAACTATTTCCATGAATGTTGTGGATACTATACTTGCTTTAAAAGGATGAGAAAGGGAGAAAAAATGAGAATACTTTGTGAGTCAATCCACTAATACCATGATGAAATTATTTCCTTTGGACTTGGGTAGACCTGTAATAAAATCCATTGAAACCTCTTCCCAACGTTGACTTGGTATAACTAATGGTTGTAGGAGACCTGGGTTCTTGATTGAATCTCCATTGTTTTGTTGGAAAACCCCACATTCAACCAAACAAATTTGAACATCAGTTTTAATACCTTCCCATAAAAATTCCTTCTTGATCCTATGGTAAGTTTTCAAGAACCTTGAATGTCCTCCTATAGGAGAAGTGTGTAATTCCAAAAGGACCGTCTTTTTAAGTTGAAAATTCTTACACAAATATAAGTGATCTTGATATCATAGTAAATCATTCTTCCACACAAATTTATCTAATGCACTTGGGTCCTCTTGTAGTTGTTGAATAATATTACATAACTTTTGATCATGCTTCCATTCTATCCTTGCTTCTTCCACCCAATCAAATTTTGGAATGGAAATAAAAAACAATAAACCTTTTGTGTATTCTTCAGTCCTTGAAAGTGCATCTGCAACCATATTTTGTTTTCCTTTTTTGTATATAATTTCAAAGTCATAACCTAGCATCTTTATAACCCATTTTTTTTCTCTTATGAAGATAATCATTGTTCCAATAAGTAATTCAAATTATCATGATATGTTTTTACCTTGAAGTGGTTTCCTATTAGGTAAGGGCCATTTATTAACTGCATTTAATATGACCAACATTTCCTTTTTATTAATGGTTTTGAGTAAGTTCGTTCCTTTAACCTAGCTACGTTCATAGGAAAGAGGCTTTCTTTCATTTATTATGGAGAAATTAACCTCATTGTGTTATAATATAATTACTCATAATTATCATATGAGTAATTTATTGAGTTAGTGTTAAAATACTTCTAAGTGGGAAAAGCGAAAGTAAAAACTTTAGTAATTATTGGGCCATGGGTATTAGGTTAAGCAAAAATTAATTATTGGATAATTAGTTGTGGAGAATAAATATCCTTAATGAGGTTTAAGTAAACAATTACCAAAGAATGGTATTCTACGAAATATTAATTAAGCATTTTAATTGGACTATATGAGATGAACTATTTTCATCCTCTAGTCATGCAAGCCTAAGCACCCTGCAGTGATATGGTGAAATGATGTTGACTAAGAACATCATTTTGATTGTGCATGTTAATATTCAATGGGTTGACGAGTCAAGTGGGTTCCAGTAGGCTTGGTGAACCTTAGGTATCAAATGGATCCTAATTTAAGATCGGGAGGTCTCGCATGCATTGATGTTGTCCATCAAGAGAAAGGGATTAGTCCTTGATACCATATTCATCGGAGGTAAGCGGAAAATTTATACCCCATCCATTAAAAAGGTACTTAGGGGTTGGGTGTGTGACATAGTAGTATCAAAGTGGGCAACAAAACTTGGCCTACTTGGGCTCATGACCGAGTCGCATAAATTTTTATTAGAGAACTTTTAAGGGGTAACACCCTATCTTACCCCATTCATAAGAAGCTTATTTAAAACCACTACTGAAGAGAGGAACAAAACTTTCTGTTGTTTTTATATGGTTTAAAAATTCAAACTGTGTGTTGCTAGTGATCCAAATAATGAAGTTGACTTCACCTTAAAAATTGTATGTGTTGTTCATAAACTAGAATATAATTAACTAACATAAAATGTTTTATCACCACTCAAATAGTTAGTGGACAACAAGAAAACTACAACGTAAAGAATGGTGACACACCATGAGTTGGAGGAAATCTCCCACAATAGAGAAGAAGAATATAGTGAGAGGAGGGCGGTGGAAACCCCTCCGGATTTAGATGAAACTGTAATAAGCCTCATGGAAGAATTACAGAGTTGCAAGGATGACAATGAAAGGCTGATAAAAGAACATGAAAAACAAATTGAAATTAATGCAGTCCTATTGCAAATCCTATCAGATATACAAAGGCAGCTACAACCTAGACCAACAACCAATAATGTGGACAAACATCATACTAAAAAAACCCAAAGTTCACCTGAGATACAAAAGCATGGTCCTAAAAGTGGCCACACAAGGATGAGCACCTCAAAGAAGGCCCAACATGGAGCCAAGATACATTCAACAAAAGAATCATTTAGTGAGGAAACTGACAACTCCAATGAATTTTCTAGTAGTGATACTAGTTCACATTCCCAGAGGAGAAGAAACAAGAGGAAACATTCCAAGAGACATGACCCTGAAGATTTTAAGAAAGCCAAACCACCCACTTTCGATGGAGAAATTAAAAGGGGAGAAGAATCATAATTTTGGCTACTTGGCTTGAAGAAGTACTTTAGAGTCCACGATTACTCTGAAAACTTAAAGGCCCGAATAGCCATTTTCAACTTGAATGGAAATACCTCAATTTGATGGGAGGACCTTAGGAATATGAAAGGAATCCATGATAAGGACTTGTCATGGAAACAATTTGAAAAATACTTCAAGAAGAAGTATCTGTTTGAAAAATACTATGATGGGAATACCAAGGAGTTATATGAACTCAATCTAGGAAAACTCACAATAGATGAATATATCAACAAATTTATTGAGTTGATGAGGTGTGTGCCCTACATAAAGGATGAAAAGGTAAATATGCAACGATTTATTAGTGGATTGCCTTAGTCCTTCTGGGATAGAATTGAGTTTATTGAACTAAAGACTTTAGAAGACAATATTCGTAAGGCAAGGTACTGCTATGAGCAATTCAAAAATAAGGCAGAACCTCATAAGGATTGGAAGAAGACAAGTAAATTGGGATTCAAGAAGAAGGGGTTTAAATACTCAATATTTAAGAATCATGAGAAATGTTCTAAAATGAGCCTTCCTACTAAAAGTGTGTATCAACATAATTTTCCATCTCAGAGTGGTAATAAACCCTTTGGATCAGCCCCAGGTAAGACTGATAATACAAAGAGAGAACCCTTGAAATGTTGGGGTTGTGGAGAAGAGAATTTGCTTAGGGATTACCCACATAGGAAACATGACAATAGGAGGGTCTACACCATCCAGGAGGTTACCACAGTCAATGGTGTGGCTAGGAGCATGCCACAAATTTATGCATCCATGGATAATAGACAACTGACCACCAAGATTCAGTGGTGGAGATGGAAGGTATGATTTTCAACCATCTAGTTTCTATTTTAATTGACCCTTGTTCTAATCTGAGTTATGTTCTGATCTAAAAATGAAGAAGACTTGAAAAACTTGAAAATTTATTGCAAGTGAAATTTTATGTGTTTAAAGCAACAGGATCAGTTTGCAACACATAAATTAAGGATTACTTATGTAAATTACACATAGACAACAACATAAACATTGAACATAAACACATGTGCACAACAATTGATAAATGAGTTCACCCCTCTTCTGGGCTACATCTCCTGGTCCAACTTCCAATGGATCATTATTATTAATTGCTTAAAAAGTTCTCAAAAACATGTCTTACAATGCTCAAACTGACAAACCGACTGCACCAATGGCTTCCCAGCATCCCAAAACCCCTGTCTGGGCTCTTTCGGCACCTCAATCGGTCGAAAAATGAAGAAGTTAGGCCTCCTGGAAGTCTCCCTCTTCAAGCTTGTTGTCTCTGATTCTACAATTCACACCCTCCTTGAATGAACCTGGCTCACACGCTCTTTTAAGCGCAAAAACCCAGCACCGGGCGCAACCACACCAACAGTGCAAACCGTAGAACGGTTAAGGGCGCGCCAGCCCCTAACCGCCTCGGCACCTGGGCGTATGGTGCATATGACCATGGTTCTGGCAAATGGGTGGTTAGTTGGTTACACAACCGTATAACCCCCTCTGCGCCCCCAACTCGTGGGCATATGCAAATAGTAAAAACCACGGGCCACGTTCCAAACCCTGCGCATATACAATGGAGTGGCATATACAATGATAATATATGTTATATATATGGTATACGATTCGCGCGCGGTCATTACAATGTTAATACACGGTTATATGTGTTTTTCAATGGAACCATGGGTCGGGGCTAAGCCCCGGCCCGCCCCCTTTCCATTTAATACTATGACCAAACTTAAATACAATGCAATCCATATTCATTACAAGGAATAAACGGTGGCAAGTTGGTTATCGGAGTTTGTAAAGGCACTATGCGGAGGAGAGGTTCGGGGGTCGAACCCCGCGGCCTCCAACATTTTGTATATAGAACTCCTTAGCCAACCAGTGAGTGACACGTGGCGCCCTTGGATTAGGCCACGTGTCCTCCTATTATTGGCCACCCAAGGACACATGCCAACATCCGACTCACAAAAAATCGACCAATCAGCAGCTGCCACGTCATCACCGTATGGTCTGTACGACCCTGCCACGTCAGACCATACGGACTGTACGGACAGGTACAATCAACATCAAATTTTTGCCTGTTTGCCTTGGCGAACAAATCGCGATATCTTCTCCATACGGACTCCGATTGAGAAAGTAAATATACCACCGGAATCAGGAAGACGAGACAGATGCAATGGTACTGTTTTCGTCGCATTCCGAGCACTTTGAAAATTGAGCAAAATTTGATCCCCTGATCACACCTCCCGATTGGAAAGCTTTTGGACCTCCAAAAGACTATATCAGTCTATGTGAAGATGAGGGTAAAGTTCCCTCACCCTTCCAACCTCAATCCACTTGGCCTTGCTTGGATTCGTCCCTTTAAGACCAACTCGCAAATACTCCACATTTCCTCGCTTCGAAGTTCGCATTCTCCTGTCAAGGATGGTGTTTTCCTGCAGTTCTGTTAGATACTCTGGAGAAAAATAATCAATGGAAGGAATCTGAACATGCTCTCCTTGATCATCAATTAATGGAGGCTCATACAACTTCAAATTCTCAACATTAACAACTGCATACATCTACATATAAGGAGGCAAATCTAAACGAAAAGCATTGTTACCAATCTGGTCAACAATCTTGAAGGGACCATATCGAATTGGTTTCAACTTTTTACCTTCTCCTTTAA
>SNQJ01S0048705.1:8298-18865 GCA_010110895.2 Picea sitchensis
ACATCAGATTCTGAAACTCGCACAAAAGAAACTACAGTTCGTAATATTTCCAATGAAATTGTTCCCACTTCATTTGGATTCTCTATGAAGAATTTATGACTGTTTTACCCAGAACACCTGTTTATTGACTAGTTTCAGGACTGGTCAAAAACCCTATCTTCCACATAGTTTATCTCCATAATTATAGTGAATCGAGAGATAAAATTTTACCACATGTACCTTGATATGTATTCTCAATACCATAGAAATTTCACCATCTGAATTGTTCTAGAAATTTTTTTATAGCAAAAATGGTAAGATGACCTGAAAATAACATACCTTAGAACACATCACCAAAAGACTTCATCCTCCCTTGAAATCCGACCTTCTTTACTTCTGATTTTCTCTAAAATTCGACTTGTTTATCAAATGAATGTATAACGATGTTTATTTATACCATTTATGTCACTTCCTTTTAACATTAGTTCTGACCTATAATTATTTTCTTTAATTATCCTCAGGGCCTACATGTACTTCCTTCTTCAATTCACTTTGTCATCTTCAAAAAATCATTTCTCCTCAACCATGAGGATCCACTTGACGTGCCACCTACCACCGGAAACAACATGATGTATACTATCCATCCATGGGTTTTGTTTCTTCATGTACATTGTCCTTCATTTCCAAATACCTTCATCAATCTTGCGGTCCAAAACCAATGACTAGGGTTGACATCAATGACAACAACCAATCTTCCAACACCTACCACCTTGCAAGGTCCTAATGAAAGATGTTGGAATTTCGTGTGCCCCCTTTTGGTTCATTCATTTAGTCCCACTTACAGACAAGATCACTGAATTGGATGTCCTTTTTTCTCGATGAATGCTTATAAAACCACTGCTTGTTGATCTACTGATAGGTAACAAAATTTTGTTTCTCTTTATCTCCCTCTTTTTCTAAATTCAATAAAATATCAATTATGTTTTGTATATCGCTTGAGGATTTTTCACCATTTGATGCTTTTGATAACTGCAAATAAGGTAGAAATAAGTTGGATGGTAAAATTACTTATTTGTTGTAAACAAGAAACTACAGGGATGTGCATTGCACAATGCAATGTTCCAATTGCGGGTGATGGTCAACCATTGTCTTCTTAATAATTTGAATTAAGTTCTTGTTTGTTTATTTGGTGACACCATTCCATTAGGGATAGTAGTTAGTTGAATAACATATGATGATCTTCCTTTCCAAAGAAACTTCAGTAATATCTTTGGAAGAAAAATATAAGGCATTATTACACACAAGCATAGATGTAATGCCGAACTTGGTGATAATATGTTGTTCGAAGAATTGGATTACTCTAGTGTCATTTGCATTCATCAACAAAACAAATTTTGTCCACTAAGTGAAGTAATATGTAGCTATTAATATATACTTATGTTTCTTTGAGGAGTTAGCATTAATCTTACCCATCATGTCTAGTCCTTGTTTCTCAAAAGGTTTTCCAATAACAATGAGATGAAACTGTATTGTTTCTTTCTTCTCTTGCATGCACAAGTTTGGAAAATTATACACTTTCTCACATGTGCATGCTTGTCTTTTATTAGCATTAGCTAGTAGTATCCATATCTTAAAACCTTATGTGTAGTGGTATATCTAGAGAAATATCCACCCACTGGAACATCATGTAAATCCTTCTAGACTTTCTCTGTGTCATTCTTTTCTAAGCACCTCAATAAAAAGCCACCTTGAATCTTCTTGAAGAGAATTCCATTAATAAGTTGGTATTGAGAAGACTTTAATCTTATTCTTTTCTTTGTGTCTACATGATTACGATTGGATCCATGTTGTAAATAATATTTCAAATCAAAAAACCATAAATCTGTGTCTGCAAGAATGAAAATA
This sequence comes from Picea sitchensis, assembly GCA_010110895.2. NCBI lineage: Eukaryota > Viridiplantae > Streptophyta > Pinopsida > Pinales > Pinaceae > Picea > Picea sitchensis. The sequence goes on from SNQJ01S0048705.1 coordinate 10,183, forward strand.
ACATCAACTACATAGAAAAATATTCATCCCCCCAACTTGCTTTGTAACATCATATTAATCCTACACTTCAACTAATAGCTTTCAAAATCCATGTCCATGAAATATGATTGCATGCTCGATATCTAGGTGATATTCCTATATAGTAATTATCYTGTTTACAAGCATTTCACTAAGTTCCTTCTAAATAAATGGAGTTCTAATGACTAATGTGGAACAATGAACTTAGTGTGTATTTTTGGTATGTAATGTATAAACCTTTAAATAGCTTCGACTATGACACATTCTTTCTTTTCTACTACTAGATTAGTTCAACATCTTGTAATCACATGCTCATAAACAAGATTGGAAATTCACTCCCTTATTCATCTTTCTATGTGAGCATGGAAACAAGGGAGTAATTAGATGCAAAGGTGTACCTTAAGTGAAGAGGCATAGTTTGGTTGTAGTAGGCACATGTTAGCCAAGTACTTGCAGCTGAGGCAAGGTAGTGCCGCATGACCTCAAGTGCTAAAAAAGACTTAGGAGAAACTCAATTTTGTAAAGTAAACTTTGGGTAGATAGTAGGTTCATGACAACTAGTATTAGAGTGAAAAATTTGGTTAGCCACATTTATCTTCACCGTTGTCCCTATCATGACACTTGGTATCAGAGTAGTTCAAGCACTCTTCTTCATGTTTTGGTGAACTTGAGATAAGGAATCATTGTTTGGGACAAGTTTCCAGGTATCTAAAAGAGTGGCTTGAAGAATAGAAAACATAGAATTAGTGCCTTGTTGTAGGAGGGAGTCAAGGAAATTTACATGCATAGAAGGGTAAGTTCTCTTAATGTTTGAGGAATGTTGCAGTCTTGAGGAAACAAGGTGATATAGGTCTTTAAGACCTGGGGAAGATTTTTATATCTGCCTAGAGGGTCAACCCATTTCTAGATTGTGACATGGAAAGCATAGAGAAAGATTCATGGAAGATCAAGATGGAATTCATGGCCATGGACTTGGAGCATTGGGATCAAGAGATCTATAAGTTGCATCAAGAACATGTGGAAAAGATGGAGCAACCTAGCACATGAATTGAATCTTGGGTTAAGAAGTTGGAGACTTTGATTGACTAAGTTGAGACTTGGATGCTACCTAAGTTGGGATCACTCAGGAGGAAGGATGCCTAAGATGACAATAATAGTATGGAAATGAAGCAACCGAAATTACCTAAGTCCAAATCTAATAATATTACTTGTTTCCTTTGTTACCAAAATCATTTTTCCATGGATTTTCCTTTGAATAAGAAGTTAGAAGACTTGGAAAAAGTCCAATTGCAACCAATTTTGAAGGTGAATCCAACAACCTTGGGAGAAAACCAAGTGTAGTAGCCTTTGAAGGCATCGTTGGAGGTTCTAGGCATCTTGACAATAAGTTTAAGAAATTTTTTGGTAGAAGGTCATGAACATGGGTTGCAAGGTGAAGGAATGGATGATGTTTTCTTTGTGAATGCAACCATGAGTCGGTTGAAGGTGGAATCCTTGGTAGAGACTTATGAAACTTACAACTATTTAAGTGAACATAGTACTGCAACACTTCATCATAATCTCGAGAACAACAAGGCCTCATTCAAGTTGGTGAAATCAATAATGAAGCTAGTAGAAAGAGTATTTTGTTCCGTACCTTTGAAGGTTGGAAAATGACTTAGTAGTTTGGAATTTATAGTGGCTCCATTTTCTAGCCATATAATCATCTTGGGAAATATTTTCTCAATCTTGCCAAAACTTTAGTTCTTGTGCCCCATGAGAACTATTTGATGTTCTTAGATGGAACCAATACTTGTGGTGTGCCTATGATGACTATAAGGAAGTTGGTAAGTATTCCAAGAATGTTATCCCTGAAGTTTATTGAGGCATCTAGTGAATATGTAGACATGCCTTGTGCCATTGCACAAAAACAATAATAGATAGTTTTGAGAAAAGTAGCCTTAGGTGCCTAATATAATGAAGAACATACAAAGAGTAGGTTGGTGGCATTCAAGACTTTGGTGGATTCAGACTTGAAAAAGACTAAATTTTTGTGCACTTTGAGGAACTATAAGAAACACCTTGGAGATAAGGCTGAACTTGCACTGATTGCAGTTATGGAGGTCATTGTCAAAGCACTCACCAAGAAACAACTTGTTGCGCAAACAATTGTGCATAAGAAGAAGCAGGACAAATGGATGTATCATCTTAGATGAAAAATATTCAAGTGTTGGGTTTGAGTGGTGAAACAAGGTACTCACCCAACAAGACTCTTAGTTGCAAGTTGGTGGAATGGTTGAAGAAAAGGTTTGCAAAGCCAAGCATGAGTTAAGTGAACTTCAACTTCATGAAGACCGACAAGTTGAGGGTGTTATATATGTTGTTACAAAGGGTTTTTGGAGCCTCAAAGAGGTCATTGATGAGGCTCAACCACTAGTTAATGGGTTGAGTAAGTCAGTGGAGAGGCAAGCTAGGAATATGTAATAAGGGGAAAACATGACTAAGGAACCTTTGTTGATAACAAAGGAAATCCAAGACTCTTAGTTTGATGCAGAAGTGGGAGATGAATATTTCTCTAATAATGATGCAACTAACATTGTATTTATAGATTATCCATGGGAATCTATTATTCCTAGTTGAAAGAAGACTAGTTATAATAATTGGATTGAAAACCATTGGAAAATGAGGCAATTCTAATATACTTGAGCACGAAGAACAAGCAAAAATATTTGGTTGGAAGTGGCTTTGGTAGCCACTTACCATCTCATTTTATCTAATAACTTGCAAGGAGACTCACTACCTAGGAGTAGGCAGTGGAGCATAGAGAACCTCTGGAAAAATATCCTTGGAAAATTCTATTTTGGAGATGACTTAACACTAAGGAGACGAATGTGGTGATCTTGCCGTAGTTCAAAAAACTTGTAAAAGGTGACTAAAGTGTCATTGGAAAATACTATTTTTTGGACGAATATGTGAATTCTCATGAGATGGATGCGATATTTGGATTGATCACCCCACTAGTTCAAGGCATGGGAGAGCTCAATGTATANTAGTTCAAAAAACTTGTAAAAGGTGACTAAAGTGTCATTGGAAAATACTATTTTTTGGACGAATATGTGAATTCTCATGAGATGGATGCGATATTTGGATTGATCACCCCACTAGTTCAAGGCATGGGAGAGCTCAATGTATAGAAGCATTGAAAATTTGGTCAAAGTACTAATTTTAGTAGTAGGTTAATATGGTGCAACACTTGGAAATTTTTATGACCTTCTTGGTGGAGGTTGGGTTACAGCTGCAATAAAAACAAAGATATCCAAGAGGAATTGTTGGTAGAGTTTGGAAAAAGGCACTTTGCTCAAGGGAATAATTGGACAATGGACAGTTGCATAGAAATTCTGGTAGTGATAGTGCATAGAAGTTGAAGAAGTCAATTGCAGATGGATGCATAGGTTTGGGTAGAAGGAATATAGGACAACAAGTTCTTGAGAATGTTTCCAAGGATGACAATGAATTTTAGTGGGGGAGGATGTAAGGCCCTAACATTGAATGTCTTTGGGAACCTTTATCGCATGATCACCTTGGTGGTCATTGATTGGAATGAATGGACATGATGAAATGTTGACAACTATAAGAGTCATTTTTGGGTGCTTTTACATGATGGAAAGGCACACCATGGACACGTTGGGTGCCCTTGCTCATACTAGGTGCACCACATACCTTGGAAGCTCGCATTAGTTGAATGCACCAAAAGAAGCTTGGAAGGGAACTCAACAAGGGAAGACAAAGAAGGTTATCATGGTCGACCTCATCCACAAGAATGCACTAAGCATAATACAAAAAATGGCTAAGAATAATTGAATGGCTTATAGACAACTTGAGAACACTCATATCGGTGCACTTGGTTGAGCACATGTTTGTTGAGCGTAATTAGTTTGACACATTTGGATGGATGAAAGTTGGCTAGTTGCACATGGATGCACCTTGTTGGGCACACTTCTTGGGTGGACTTGGATGTACCATGACAAACAAGATTTCGGGTGCATTTGGATGTGGGCACACATTTGGAAGAGTAAATACTTGTGGAACTTGTGATGTGACACCCTTGGATGCAAATGTTGGTAGACTAGTTATGTGGGAACATTTTATTTGAACAAAGGGGTGCTTGGGTCCACCTTAGAGATGAAGGGGATTTCAAGTACAAGGAAAGTATCATATAAAAAGGAGGATTCCTAAAAAGTGCCAAGGCATATTTAAGATTTCATTCACACAACTATAAAAAATATCTTTAGTTTGTGCTAAATTCAAGGGTTGGCACAGTAGGGTGAATTACAATGGATTGTGTTTGCTTTAGGGGTTGGATTGATAGTTCTTGTAGTTACTCGTGCCTTTTGTAATTATAGTATATAAATGATCCATGAATAATTAGCTACACTCCTAGGTTGTACATGTAACATTCTTCATCTAAATAAAATTAATACACCTACTTTGAGTGTCGCCTATACATGTATGTTGTGGAATCTTTATGTGTTGGATGTTACTATTCCTTTATTTTCTCTATGTTGGCTGAGTATTGAATAATTGGATAAGTGTTAAAGTATTGTTGGGATGTTCTAAAGGCCATAATTGGACATGCCTATTGTTGAATGAACTTGATTGAGTAGGACTTAGTTGCATTTGATAGATTGTAGGTTAAGGCCAAGTTATGGGAAAACCTTAAGTGAAGAGGCGTAGTTTGGTTGTAGTAGGTGCATGCTTTCCAAGATCCTACGACCAAGGAAAGTTAGTGTTGCATGACCTCAGGTGCTGAAAAATACTTAAGAGAAACTCAAGTTTGCAAATAAACATTCAAGAAAACTATAGGTTTGTGAAAACATCCTTCTTAATCATATTTTGCAAGGGTTTAATAATTTTAGAGAAATTGGAAATGAATCACCTTACAAAGTTGATTTTCCTAAAAAATAATTACATGGATTTCTTATTATGAGGTGGTGGGATTTGTGTTGTGGATTTCATTCTTTTTGGATCTACCAATATCCATATTTCAAAATGATATGTCTGTGATAATGCAAACAAATTTCTAGGATTCAATGAGATCCCATACTTTTTGCATTTATTGAATGTTTTCTTTAGGTGTTGCAAATGATCAAATCACCTCTTCAACTAAATTGTGATACCATCCACATAGGAAAACACACTTTAATTAATAATTCATCTAAAATTGATATCCATTACTTGTTAGAAGGTGGCACTAACATTCATCGAACCAAATGGCATTTTCTTATATTCACAACTGCCCTATTTAGCCTTGAAAATGATTTTAAACCAATCGTCGTCCTAAAATAGAACTTAGTTATACCCCAAATATCCATCCAAGAATGAGACCATTTTGGAACCCAACACTGGCTACAAAATTTACTGAGGAATAGGGTAATTATCATTATCTGATGCTTAATTAAGGTTCATAAAATCCACACAAAACCTAATTTACCCACTCTTATTTCTAACTAGAACAAGGTTTGCACCATGATAAGTGGCACATTTAAAATATGTTATTTTCATCTAGTAACTTCTTCAATTTCGTTTGTATCAATGGTTCTAGCGATGGATGAATCTTTCAATTTTTTTTCTAAAAGGGCTTTGTATTTGGCTTCAAGGGTATCACATGTTGGACAATTATGGTATCATATGCCTTCAAGTATTGATACATCCAAGAAAAACTATTTTTGTATTGCTTGAACAATTTGATATAATCTTATCTTTCAAATTCTTAACAATAAGAGCCTAGATTGACAATCTTCGTGCTTTCATCATTCCCAAGATTAACAACCTCATATTGCATAGAGGTTCTTTTCATTTTGACATTTGTAACTCATTTGAATCGATCTTATAGGTCAAATAAATTCTTAAGAATTACTACATTCTTGAGCATCTTATTTATCTTTAAATTGATCATCCCATATTTATAGTCATCCAAATTTTTAGCATGTTATTCACCATTAATGAATGCATCCTTAAATGTGTCCTCACTGGTTAAGATCTCAATAATTTGTTGATAATAAATGAACACCATCTAGTTGGTAATATTATCCGGTACTAAATGTTTTAAAACAAGTTCAACAAAGAATTTACTAGTTAAAAAGTCTTCTAATGGGGCTAAGCAAGATTCAATGTTCGATAATGCATCAACACCCACATTCTCTCTATAAGGGATAAAATTTGTGTTAAAAGCCTCAAAATTAGAAATTAGATTCAAAACCTCTTCCTGGTAACTTTTCAAGTGAGGAAAATGCCAATGAATATAATTTCTTACTTGCCTCACAACAATTTTTGGATCACCAAATATCTTCAAGCATTAAATGTCCAGGTCGAAGGCCTTCTTGATCCTAAGATGAAGGCTTTATACTTGGTAATATTGTGGGCACATTCAAATTCAAGCCTATAGGAAACCGATGTGTGCCTACATTTTGCATCAATAGGCAAACAACTAGCCCCTATACCTTCCTATGAATTAGAACCATAGAAACATAAATTCCAAATGTTATTACCTACATCTATGTGAGTGCTTTTAACATTCTCTGATTCTACAATGGTACAATGAGAAACATTAGTTTGAGTTGTATGAAAGATATCATATTTTTTATCAGATGAAGATGGTGAATCCATAAAAAATAGTTTCGAAAACCATCTTAAAAAAAACAGGTTCATTATGCCCCCCTAATTCCATGATTGTAAATTTCATGTACCTTTCTCGATAGATTTTGATCTAATTTAGTTTTCCCTTCCATGCCAGCCATAAATTAGACCAATAAGTTGTGAAGTATCCTTGTAATTTATATGTTCAATCTTTGCTCAACAAAAAACCATCATCTTCTAGAATATCAATGTAATGTCCCAAACAATTGACAACATAAATCCATAAATTATCCAATTGAAAAACCAACATTTTGTAATTAAGGAAACCCTAATGAAATTTAATCAAGGAACCTACCTATGTTGAAGAACCCAACTTCCCTGGTGAATTCATAAATGCAACCATACCTTGATCCTTGACATGGAGAACCACAACACAAAGAGGGGGATGACTCTCTACCCAAACACATACCTTGATACTCTAATATTTAGTAGAAGGTCACCTCGAGCCTTCAATCTACTACCATTCCAGTGAATACTTATCCTTCCCCTCTCTATAGATTCCACTAAAGAGACGTTCCTAGAGAGATCCCCTTCTCTCATCATTTTCCCTTTTTATATATAATCCATCCATGGTAAAGAACCCCAATCCCTAGGGTCCCTTATTTAAATATCTATTATACTTTAGGGTTTCTCCATTAATTACAATTACTTATTTTACCTTTTTCTTTAATCACCCTAATATCCATAATAAATACTTATTATAACCCCCTTTAGGATAATTATTATATACTTCTTTATTATTATTTATTCCATTAAATATTTATTATGAATGTTTAGGAGAATTATTATATTCTTGATATTGTTCTTATTTATATTTAATAAAAATAATATGGGGCATGACATATACCCCTCCTTCAAGAAAATTCATCCCAAAGTCAGCGTGATTATGTTTCTTATAGGTTTTTAATTATCTCACCATCCTCCACAACACCCTTTGTTAGCTCCTCTACCTTCCACAACACCCTCTACTAGACTAGTATAAATCCACCCAAGTGACTACAACAAGTATAAAAAATCCAAATCACAACACCAGGGAATCGCGAGTACTCTCCAGCCGTCCTTCCTGACTTTCAGAACCAAGATTTAAGCCTATCGGTCTATCTAGAGCCCCAAGGCTCGAGACCTCATCTGCCCAAGAAGACATCTGGATCACTATTCACGTACACCAGACATCATGAAAGGTTGTACTCAAATCCCTCCACAACAACCAAGTATATCCCCAGGCATCAAAGTCCAATCCTACAACACCACCAACGAGCAATTATCCAGCCACTCTTTGGGACTTTGACATCACAATTCCAATATAAGACATAAGAATTACTAGCGCAAGTAGTAGATTGAATTGTCCCCAACCCATAAGATTTTACTTGTAATATTCTTCTTTGTGGTTATGGGCTCCCACAAGATTATCAAATAAACCATCCCTCTCATCCCACTGATGGATAAACTGACAATCACCACCTCACAACATGCAATCATTACATTAATAATTTTTTCAGCATTTCAAAGAAATAATCCACATGCTAACTTTCACACATCATCATGAAAATACAATATCATTGTCATCACCACATGAAATATTATGATAAGAAATATAACCTCCAAATATCTTTACCAAAGATATAACGATATAACATTGCATCAACATAATAATTGGAACCGCATATAACATAACATCATGAAAATGATAATCCGTGAAACCACATAACATCATGAAAATGTCAATCCTTTCAACACAATAGTTGAAACCACATAACATCATGAAAATGGTAATCCTTTCAACACAATAGAACCACATATAACATAACATCTTGAAAATGATAATCCTTTCAATACAATAGTTAAAACCACACAATAATCCTTTCAACACAATAGTTGAAACCACATATAACATAACATTATGAAAATGATAATCCTTTCAACACAATAGTTGAAACCACATATAACATAACATTATGAAAATGATAATACTTTCAACACATATCACATG
>SNQJ01S0048705.1:28032-55778 GCA_010110895.2 Picea sitchensis
TTTGGCGAAGTTTAGGGAGAAGAATGAGAGATTGGGTTGGCCATAAGGAGAAAAACAATCGCAACAAGCCCTCCAATCATCTATAAAGCTGGTGAGGAGGATTGGTTCTTTGGATTTCATATATTTATCTATGAATTATCCATACCTTGTCCGCCTTCCATCAAATCGATGTATCTTCCCGCTTACCTTTATCGTCATCCTCTTTGTCTCCCCTTCAAACATTTTCTCTCCAAGTGGAGAGTTTCAAGTTGCAACCCCAAAAAATATTTACAACAAATTCTGTGTGATTTAGGATGAAATTTGTGGACTCATATCTATATGATTGTCAAAAATGTCCGTACACAAAGATTAACCTAAGAAGAAAAACCTTATGAAGGAAAGCCAATAAATCCACATCCTTTGACAATATGGACTCCAATGTACATAAATTTGAAGGGGGTTATGTCCTTTCCATGATTTTACCCATTTTGTCCTCTGGCCCATTAAGGAAGGGTGCTCTATGTGGGAAATGTACATGGAGATTGCAATGTATGCTCTTGTACAGGTCAAAGTATTTTTTTATGCCAAACCCTAATATGATCATCGACATGTATTTCAATCTCTTACAAGGGAAATCACAAGTGGCTACACCACGATGATCAACATTTGTAAGCAACCAATGCGAGTTGGTCACCTTCGAAGCCACGATGAGAATTTGGCTGTCTAATAACCTCGACGTTATCACAGACAAGGGATTGCATATTAGTATCCTTTATTGTATGAAAAATTCACTAATATTTTTTTGGGAAGGGAAACAAACAAATTTCAGTCTTATATCACGGTAACAACGCTCCATGTACACCTCCATAACCAATCCAGTACAAAATTGGGACTGTAACTATTGTCACTATACACAGATAACATACTCGACAGAACTCGAAAACTTTGACAATATTCAGACGAAAATAAAAAACATCACTAACAAACTGCATATTTATCATACTAGTGGCTTCTTTGAGCTGGCCAGCTTGGCAATTTCAGGCTGCTGTAGATTTCTGATTGCTGTTGGATTCATGATTTTTTTTTGTCAATAAGGACTGGTTGTTGTCTGTGTAGTACTTTTTCTTGAAGGCGATGGTCGCCATCTTCTCCTTCTCCAATCTCGAGCCTGCAACGATCTAACATAACTGTTCTTTGCTGGCTTCCCAAGGCATAAGTATATATCAGACTATTAAAAGACCATCCGGGAAGGATTCTGTATCAAGGAGCTACCACGATAATGGTAAATCGAGGTTTTTATTTACTATGACGTCAACATTGAACTGCACTCTGTGAAATAGTTCGAAATGATTAAAAAATAAATGAATATAAGGACAGAAGAAAACTTCATAGAATAACCGTTGAAGTGATTTCTTATTTCATTATCAATATTTACAAAGATAACATATGTATAGTGATTTAATCTAGACAAATTGAGCTTCCAGCCTAAAAGAATAAAGAGGTTCACTGGCATACTGTGTGTGACATAGTGTATTAAGAGATTGCTGGGGTTTTTATCGATCTTAAATCTTTTTAAAATCTTTTGTTAGATCTAAAACTATTATGATGCTATGATAATATAAGTTGTGATATTTAATAATATGTTTCATAAGCAGTTTCTTGAAGTACACAACAATTTCTTTGTATTTTACAGCTGAATATATTGACTTAGATGCATTGAAACAATAGACAATTTCAATTTCAAGAGAAGTTGGGATTCGAGTAGAGGATAGATTGTCATCTAAACATAACTACGGAACACTAATGGATCTACCACATATCATACTCATTTCATGCTCTCTACTCACTTTGCAGAATTAGTTATGTCAGATCATGGTGGATTGCGCCGTGGACATCCAACATATATCATTCAACACTAGGGCTTCCAAGATATTTATAGTGACGTTTGCTCTTGGTGCTCACGATTCTACCCCAAAGAATGAACAAATCCATCTCAAACTGCAAACCAGGGGCTATGGCTATGGATGTTAGGGCAACACTATTTTAAGTTTATTCTAAAATCATGTTTTAGATATTCCATTCAAGATCTTCGTCTATCTACAATGCTATTCTAGATATATAACTCCATATCTACAATTCTATAACTTAATCAGGGAGGTCCTTTCTATAACTTAATCAAGGGAGGTCCTTTGAGGAAAAAAACTTAATTAGGGATAAGCCTTGAGGGTTGAAACCAGTTGTGATACCATATGTAATGTCTCAAACAATCGACAAGATAAATTCATAAATTATCCAATTAAATAATCGACAATTTGTAATTAAGGAAACCCTAATTAAGGAACTTTATTGCTTTGAAGAACCCAACTTACCTACAACCCAATGACTTCATTAATGAAACCATACCATGATCCTTGACCTAGAGACGTGCAACACAGAGAGGGGGACGACTCTCCACCCAACCATAGACCTTGCTACTCTAATCTTTAGTAGCAAGTCACCCCCGAGCCTTCAATCTACTACCATGCCAGTGAATCCTTCTCCTTTCCCTCTCTATAGCTTCTGCCAAAGAGACGTGTCAAAAGAGATCCCATTCTCTCATCCTTTTCCCTCTTTATATAGAGTCCATCTGTGGTAAAGAACCCCAATCCCTAGGGTCCCTTATTTAATTATTTATTATACTTTAGAGTTTCTCCATTAATTACGGTTACTTATTTTACCATTCTCTTTAATTACCCTAATATCCATAAAAAATACTTATTATGACCCCCTTTACGATAATTATGTTGTTGATTGCAACTTCATGAGACATCCTCTAGATTGTTATCCTCTAGAATGAGTTGATACATCTGTGTGAGGAAGCCCAAGTGTTGGGTGTGCCTATGTGATGGGTGTGCATCAGACTCTGGACTGAGTTGTGATGGCGTGTGGTCTCTTGATTTGTACTCCTCTGGACTGAGTTGAGTCAGCTTGAGATGGTCTCCTACCTTGAACTCCTGTGGACTCAGTTGAGTCAACTTCAGATGGTACTCTAGATGGTTCTCCTATGGACTTAGTTGAGAGATCTGTTGAGTAGGACGTCCTTGTGGCTGAGCACATGTGGATGTGTCCCTAATGGTTGAGCACTAATGGACATGTCCCTAGTGGTTGAGCACTAGTGGACGTGTGAGATCCTTGCTATATTGTCTAAGATTAAGATTTACTGGTAACCCTAATTTGTGATGTAAAGGGTACAAGTCGACCCCACCATATGTGAAAGATAATTAATATTTATGTAATGATTAATTATATTACTGAGTTATTGAGGTCGGACCTATTGTGCCAATAGACACACCTATTGTTGTATCAATTCTTGTATAAATAGAGGTGAATCCCCATTGAGGATAACACAGTCTCACTTGTCATTTCATAATTTCAGCAAGTGCATGTACGGCTGAAGTGCGCACCTCTCTTGGGCGCTAGGTTCTCGGTTTTGGTAAGCACCCTCTTGTGTGCTAGTTCTATGGTGTGGGGGATCTTCTCTTGAGAATATAACAAAGGATTGTTGGGTTTTTTCCCTTGTTTGAGAAGGGTTTTCCCAGGATACTTCTTGTGTTCTTATGCATGGTTATTCTTCTTCTGATCTTGGTTATTGCAACACTTGTGTATGGTGTTGTTTCATTTGTTTATGGTTCACATACATGCTAAGTGAAATAAACCTCATGCTTGATCCTAACAATCATTAAAATTCAACAAGGTATCAGAGTAGGGTTCTTGAAGAACCATTGCACAAGTTTTCAAGCCAGTCATCACCTCCTAGTTGCAAAAAAGTATGACCCTCTAGGGTTTCCAGAAAAAGGTATGTCCCTCCCTTTTTTGTTTGTTTCAACACCTTCCACTGAAACATTGGGGATTAATTTGGCATAGGAGTGTATGGCATCCTTCAGCGCACCTCCAGAGACTCTTAGATTGCAAATCAAAGAACTTTTGATTTTTGGCCCTAGGATTTCTAGGCTTTCTGCAAAAATTTTAATTTTAGGGTTTTTGCAGCTCATTGAAGGATTTTTCAAGCTTACCACTGTTCTTTTGAATTTCAAGGCTTATTATTGGCATTCATAAGTCCAAGGAAACCTAAGGTTGCTAGCCTATCCTAACTGTTAGGTTTCCTAGCATAGTTACTAAGGGTTTGTGGAAGAATCTGCAAATCATGAGGAACATAACTTTGGTGGAAGATAGGATTGATGGATCAAGAAACTTCAGTTCTTGGAAATAAAGACTACATATTACCCTGGAAGAGGATGACCTATTAAGTGTGATTCAAAAGACTCTACTGGAAACAACTACCGATGAAGAGAAGCAAGAGTGGAAGGAAGATGACGTCAAAGAAATGAAGATAATCATGATGACAATCATGCTCTTGCTTTTCTTACAAAGAAAGACAAAAGCATAAATAGAAGAAGTTTCAACAAATCATTCAAAGACAAGAAGAATTCATCAACTTCAGCTCATGAACATAGAAAATAAAATCAAAGGTTCAGTGTTTAAGATGTGACAAGTATGTACACATTCGAGAGATTGTCCTACCAGAAAGAAAGGAAGACAAAGACTCCAATGTTGATGTTGATCCAGAACCACATCAGAGAGATGAAGACATAAAAGATGAAGCCTTCTTCTTCATATCAACACTCTCATGAACGGTTCCTACATATAGTGATATTTGGTTAATTGATAGTGGTGCCTCCAGGCACATGACCGGATATAGAGATCATCTGACAGACCTTGTTGAGAAAGAGTCCAATCTACATGTAGTACTTGAAGACAATGCCAGATATAATGTGAAAGGGGTTGGAAATTCTACATTCCAACTAGATTCTAACACACCCCTTTAGTTGAGTGAGGTACTATATGTACCTGGGATGAAAAGGAACCGTGTCTCTGTTTTTTCCTTAGAGGATAAAGGATACAAGGTTACCTTCTCTAAAGGAAAAGTTATTGCATGGCACAAGAACTCACATATAAATTCTTCCCGAGTGATTGGTGTTCAAGAAAACAACTTATATAGGTTGACTGTCTGACCAGTCCAGGCCCTGTTACATGATACTATCAACTTGAGCGAGCTATGTCATAGGAGACTTGATCATATCCATTATAGAGTCCTTCCCACTTTGGGGAAGATGGTAACAAGCCTTCCAAAGACACATGTTCAACATGATGGTGTTTGTAGAAGTTGTTCTCTTGGAAAGAATGTCAAGGGGTCCTTCTTGAGCAGTGACAACATATCCAAGGGGATCTTGGACTTGATACATTCAAATGTGTGTGGACCCATGACGGTTTCCTCCTTGAATGAATATTTGTATTATGTGTTCATCATCGATGATCACTCTCAAAAGACGTGGATTTATTTCTTGAATACCAAGGATGGAGTCCTTGCGATATTTCAAGAATTTAAAGCTCAAGTTGAGAACTTGACCAGGAGGAGGATCAAGGTGCTGAGATCAAATAATGGGGGAGAGTACACCTCCGGGGATTTTAGTGATTTTTGTATTGAGTTATGGATCAAGAGGGAGTACACAGTTCCTTATAAACCTCAACAAAATGGGGTTGCATAGAGGAAGAACATAACCATCATTGAGGCAACCAAAGCGATGATACATGATCAGAATCTACCTATGATTCTATGGGAAGAAGCATCCATGACAACAATGTATGTTCAGAAAAAGAGTCCTCATCATATTCTGAAGAACATGACTCCCGAAGAATATTTCACCAGAATGATCCCTGAGGTTGGACACTTCAGGATATTTGGGTGTCCAATATACTTTCGTATACCCAAGGAAAAGAGGTCCAAGCTAGACCCTTAAGGCATAAAGGATACATTTTTGGGGTACAATGAATCTTTGAAGGCATACCAAATCTGCATCCCTGGTCAGAGACAGATTGAGGTGAGTAGAGATGTCATCTTTGAGGAAGAGATAGCCTTTCGAAGATCCATAGAATCTCAGATGGAGATTGATAGCAAGGAAATACCTTTTCCCCCTTCAACAGTTCAGAGGGAGACAACCATTGATCCAGTTGATCTAGTAGCTCTAGTTGATGTTCCCAGAGACATTACAGTAGGCCATAAAAGGCCTTCCTAGGCTTGACAAACTCTGTAGGAGGGACAGAGACATGCAACTCCTCGAGGTACATTCTGAGAAAGAAAGAGACCACAAATATTTTCGAGCTACATTTCAGCTATGCGCCACATTATTGATATTGTGCCTTCCTATAGTTTTGGCAAGATGCCATGACATAAGAGTATCAGGAGATCATGAAGAATGACATGTGGGACATTGTTCTGAGACTAGAAGGGAAGTTTGTGGTGACTTCCAAGTGGATCTATAAGATCAAGCATGCAGCTAATGGAAGTGTCGAGAAGTACAAAGAGATATTTGTAGTTAGAGTATTCTCATAGGTGGAGGGAATTGATTATGAGGAGACATTTGCTCTTGTATCGTGATACACTTCCATCCATAGATCGTTTCCCTAGATGCACCCATGGGTTGGAGACTACATCATATGGATGCAAAAATAACCTTTCTGAATGGTGAGATTGAGGAAGAGGTTTACATCAAGCAATCAGATGGATTCATGATACATGAGAAGAATCTCATCTTTGCAGGTTGAAGTAATCCTTGTATGGAATAAAATAGGCACACCGTTTTTGGTACGAGAAGATGGATGGATTTATGATGAGTTTGGGCTTCAACAAGAGTGTTTTTGATGCAAACCTATATTATCATATTGTTGGTGACGAGTTCCTGATTTTGGTCCTGTATGTTGATGATTTATTCCTCACTAGTTCATAAAGTTTTATTGTTAAATGCAAATGTGCATTGACTTATGAATTCGAGATGAAGGATCTGAGTATGATGCACTACTTCTTGGGACTAGAAGTATGGCAGAGGACTGGTGGGATTTTCCTGAGTCAAGGAAAATGTACAGTGGATATATTGAAGAAATTTGGTATGGCAAACTGCAAATCCATGCCTACACCGATGGTCATGGATCTGAAGAAAATGAACGAGGCATCTACTGATTCAGGCGATATTGATTCACATATTTATCGACAACTGATTGGATCATTGATGTATCGAGCTAACACCAAACCTGATATATGCTATGCAGAGAATGTACTCAGTCAGTTTATGAGTCAACCAAAATAGACTCATTGGATAACAACAAAGCATGTATTGAGATATCTACAAGGCACAGTTGGATATGGCTTGAGATATGCCTCCAGTGTAGACATGAGATTGTAGGAATATGCCGATGCATATTGGGCAGGGAGTGTAGTGGATCAAAAGAGCACATCTAGTTGTTGTTTTACTTTGGGATCTTCCATCGTTTCCTGGTGCAGTAGGAAACAAAGCTCTGTAGATTTGAGTACCTCGGAAGCAAAGTACATAGCGTTATGTGTGGCAGTCCGCGAAGTAGTGTGGATTTGCAAGCTCCTTGCAGATTTATTTGGTCATGAGATGGATTCCGCTATTATCCATTACGATAACCAGAGTTGTGTGAATCTCTCAGAGAATCATGTGTTTCACGATAAATTGAAACACGTTGAGATCAAATACCATTATATCAGAGATATGGTGCAGAGGAAAGCAATACATGTGCAATACCTTTCTACACATGAGAAGATTGTAGATTTCTTCACCAAACCTCTTGTGAGGGTGGTTGAGAACTTTCTTGAGAGACTTGACTTTCTTTGAGGAATTCATCCTAGATGAGGAGGGAGTGTTGTTGATTGAAGCTTCATGAGACATCCTCGGATAGATCATCCTTTGGACTGATTTGAGACATTTGTGTGAGGAAGCCCAAGTATTGGAATTGTGCCCATATGATGGTGTGCATCAAAATACGGACTGATGATTTGTGATGATATTATTAGTCTCTTTCTTTTGTACTCCACATAGATGAGGTTGAGTCAACTTAGGATGGTCTCATGCGTGTACTCATGTGGACTTGAGTTGATTCAACGAGATGGGCACTCAAATGTTTCTCACGTGGACTCGGTTGAGATGCGACAGTGGGACATCTGTGGCTGAGCTTTATGTGGATGTGGGTGTGTCCCTAGTGGCTGAGCACTAGTGGATCGTGTTAGATCCCTTGCTTTATTGTTTGAGAGTAAGATTTGCTTGTAACCCTGATTTTTGATGTAAAGGGTACAAGTGACCCTATTATGTGAAGGAATAATTAATATTTATGTAATGATGAATTATATTACTGAGTTATTTAAGTCATTACTATTGTGTTAATAGACACACCTATTGTTGTGTCTAGTGTTGTCACTCAAATATAGACAGATCCCCATCGGGGATAACACACTCCTCCTTGTCATTTCAGAATTTCCAGCAAAGTGTAATGTAAGGTGGAAGTGCTTACCTCTCTCTTCCAGAAGTTAGGTTCTAGGTTTGGTAAGCACCCTCTTGTGCTATGAGTCTATGGTGTGTGGGATATTCTATTGAGAATATGTCAAAAGGATTGTTGGTTTTTTCCTTGTTTGAGAAGGGTTTCCCGGATACTTGTGTTTTTGTGCATGGTTATTCTTCTGCAGTCTTAGTTGTGCAGCACTTGTGTATAGGTGTAGCTTCATTTGTTTATGGTTCGAGTACATGCTAAGTGAAATACACCTCATGCTTGAGACTAAATCATTAAAATTCCACAAATTATTATATACTTATTTATTATTATTTATTTATTCATTATTTATTATTCATTTGGAATATTATTATATTCTGATATTATTATTATTGTTTATTTTAATAATAATAATAACCGGTTATAATGATCAGCTCTATAATGTCACTAACTTGATGGACATGAGGATTTGAAATGACTATTAATATGTCCTTTATCTCACCCATAACTTTTATCTTCGATTTATTGAGCTAAATGATATGCATGGATGACTTGAGGGATTTCACAGTCAACTTCTTACACACTAAATATGGCATGCCATTCAATGATGCCCTTGAATCAAGCAAACAATTGTGCATGTTATGGTTAAAAGTCTTGAAATTCAAAAGAAAAGTGAGGCTTTAGATTTATATTTATTCCCAGTGGCATCATTTACCACCACCTTCTTCAAAACAGTAGCATCCTTCAATGTCTTCAACAATAAGTTTTGTTTCCATTCAGTGATCGATAAATCACTGTTGTAGGTGAATCCCCACTAGGGACAGAGTAGTTCCCTCTTGGTCTCTAGACTCTGAAGGCCAAGACACAAAAGTTATTAACTATGGACGCTGACATGCTTTTAGATCTAATCAAGCCTTCAGCACCCTGCAGAAGGAGAAGAAGAAAGATATGTACCTTGTGCCAGTTGTCCATAGATCCCAGTGAGCTTTGATCTTCTGATGGGTCTTGTAAAAATAATCTCAAAGGTACACCAGCGACTTCTACTCCTGCAGTTATCAAAACATGAATCCCGATCACTACTTGGTCTGACTTCCATGTGAATAACATAATTTTGAAATAAACAGGTCAAGCATTGATCAAAGGTACAAACGACTTCCTACTCTATTGAGATTATCTCAAACATAGATCGATCTACTGCAGACAAACTCATGTGGAACAAGCATAAGTTTGAAAGAAACATGCCAAGCATTGATTATTAATGAGAACAAGTAAAAGTACTTACAATCTTTTGGATGAAGGTGCAACAGATTCTTCCAGTTCTCCTTGTCCAACCCCTTTGCTCAAATAATCTCCATTGATTGCTTTGATGACATCTCACTCATGAGATCATAAGTTTGATGTAATTCTCAATCTCCATTGTACCCTTTCACCATGAGGAGGCCTCCTTATATAACCTTGGAGAGGCCCAACCACTTGAGAGATCTTTGGGATAAGTTGAGGATTCCTCTCCTTCAGTTGAGGATCTTCCCTAAGATCATGCCTTGACCATCTATTCGAATCCAACCACCTTCAGGAATTGAGGGATTTTTCCCTGATTTGCCTCAACAAACCCAAAATTTTCTTAGAAAAGGGTAGCACTCCCCCAAAAGGGTGCACAGGGTGCTCAAACACTCCCCCAAAGAGGCTCAGGGAGCGCCATCACTCCCTGGCAGTGGGTAGGGGAGTGCTCCTCTCCAAAATTCATTTTTTAGTGGTTCTTTCAATGGCAAAAGGTTTGTACTTCCTGTCAATTGATTTCTCTTTTTCCAAACTAGCCTTTGAGGTGTCTTAAGTGTCATTGTGATGTCGTTAGAGGCACGACATGGGTAAGATGGAAGTATGATGTTTGTGACACTTGCAACACTTGTAGTGAAGATGCGACACTTGCGGACAAGATGTGACACTTACAACACTTGTAATGACGACACTTGTGACACTATCACAGTGAGTAATTTTGAGGTGTAACAATCACGTAGGGAGATATTAACTTTGATCTTCTTCATGCAATCCACAATGTTGTATTCCATTTATGCAGAAGATGTTGACATTAAAATGGAGAAGATGTTGGTACACCACGGAGAAGATCGTTAAAATGTTGATTAATGATAGGTGAAAAAGAATGATTAATGTTTCATTTAAATTGTAAAAAATGATTAATACCTTAAATGAGTGTGAGAAGCTCATGTATTACTCATTCAAATTCGAAAAATGATTAATACTTGAAGTGAGTGGAAATTACTCATGTCTTTTTCATTTAATTTGTAAAAAGGGAAATTATTTTTTTGTGAAAATCCACCTCACAAATTAGTTTCCTAGTTTCAAGGAGAGGTTAAGAGTCTCATGATTTGGTTTGGGATTCTTCCTCATTATATCCCAAGTAGTTTCTTCTCCTCAAAGAGGCTCCCCCAAATCTCTCCCAACAAGGATTTTAAATAGTTTCCTTGGCTTCATAATTCAAGGAGACAATATCCACAATTTTAGGATCTAATAACAACTCAAAGGAAAAAAATGAGAAAGCATCTCAACCATCCTATGAGACTCTTAACTTCTCCTTGAGACTAGGAAACTACTTGGGATATAATGAATAAGAATCCCAAACCAACTCATGAGACTCTTAACCTCCCCTTGAAACTATGAAACTAATTTGTGAGGTGGATTCTCACACAAAACTAATTTCCCTTTTTACAAATTAAATGAAAAATACATGAGTAATTTCCACTCACTTCAAGTATTAATCATTTTTCCAATTTGAATGAATAATAAATGAGATTCTCCCACTCATTTAAAGTATTAATCATTTTTTTACAATTAAAATGAAACATTAATCATTCTTTGTCACCTATCATTAATGAACATTTTAATGATATTCTCCATGGTGTGAAAAGTAATGATTCCATGTGTGGAGATCCTCCTGGATCATACCTCCCCACAAAAAACACTTTTGGTCCTCCAAAACTATAGAGAGATATTATAACTTGAATGTCCGAAACTATCTTTACCAACTTTTAGGAAGATTCTTACTCTCCACGGTGCACTTCCCCACTGCTCGATCTGCATAACAAATGTCTATGAAAAATTGCACCCTTCATCTCCTTCACCTTTTTACTTCGAAATGAGGATGTCGATGCCAACACTTGCATCAATAAAAATCTGTAGATGATTCCTTGATCTGCATAATAAATGTCTTTAAAAATCCGCACCCTTCTTCTCCTTCACCTTTGTACTTCAGAATGAGGATGTTGATGCCAACACTTGCATCAATGAAAATTTGTAGCTGATAATACACGATCACCATTTTGAAAACTTCAAAGCAGTACCATGCTTTCCAAGAGTTTATAAAACACTCATGGACAAGTTTACAATGATTTCCAAAACATGCCTTAGACAAAAAAATGTCTCTCACTCAACAGTGGCTACAAGACCCATTACAATGTTGCCAACAAGGCTTAGGCATAAAACTAATGCCTTCACTCTCATCATCACTTACGAGTGGCTAATCACAACCTTTTACATCAATTTCAAGAAAACATTAACATAAAGTTTCACTAGTGGTGAATTCCCATGGTTTTAAAACCTCCCCATTACAAACATGTGCAACATAATAAATAAGACAAATTCCTTCAAGGTGCATATGGTTAGACACCATGGTCTCGAACCACTGCAACATAATATGAAATGGCGGTGATTTCCATATCCCTTGTTTTCCATGATCCAACTTTAGGCATAGACAAAAATGGATCTCGCTTCCCTGTCGCAGCATCAAAACCACCATCATCTGCAAGTACATTTTATCCTCTTACAATTCTCAAAAAGAGGAAAAAATGCAATTAAATGAGACTTACATTGTTTTCTGCATAAATTTGTGCAATCTGTTGCTCAAAACTCAATATACACAACACCAATAGGTCTGTCTCATCATTCCGCAACTTTTGACTGTAAACTTGGTTATATTCTGAAGAGTGCAACTTTGCCTCGTAAAGTGTGTCAAGTAGTCATGGGCTCGACCATAGCTCTCAAATTCTGCTACTCAGATCATTGAAAGATCTGCACGATTAGATCCATCTCAAAAAATCATGAAATTTGATTATAAACTCGACCATACTCCGCAAAAAGCCTCCTGGGATTCTCTCTGCTCCAACACCTTGATCTACGTGCACACATGTCGTACAACATCCATAACTTGTTTTTCATTCCTTGGACCAAGTTTAGGATGGGCCTGCCAACATTTCTTGATCCAATTTCCTCTCATATTGCAGTGAGTGCAATAGTTGTGCGACTCCATTCCCATCTTACCTTCACTATAAGGAGTTTTTGTCTTTCAACACTTTGCAACACTCTTGTTGTCCCAAGCTTTTTGAGGAGACTTTGATTTCCTTTAGAATCTCTTGCTATATCTATCACTTTCAGAAAGTGATGTGCCATTACTTTTCTTATATGGTGTTGGTGATGATCCAAGCTTTTTGCTTGAAGAATTCCTTACATCTGTTGATTTTGAGCATTCCCCTTCAACATACCATAATCTTGCAAACCAGGGCCTTCCTACAACCTCTAGTGGTTAAATGATGCATTGGCCATTAATACCAAGACCTCGTCCTTTATACCCCATCTTCCTCAACAACTTCAATCCAATGCCCTTGGTGTGCCTTTCAAAAAATCCAAAAGAAGTATCATCATTAATAAGGGAAGGATTTGAACATGGAGAGTTTTTTACCTCCATTCATGTCTGTGACACTTGGTCACCTTCCTGAATTTTGACCAACTGCTCATTTTGTCCTGGTTTGTATGAAGATGAAGCATCTAGGAAACTACATTGGTTACCTTCTTTCTAGAAAACAGCCTCTATTATCTGACAATATGTGCAACCATCAACACTTTCATGACAAGAACCATAACTAATATACATGTCATGGCCACAAGTTGGTCTGATATTGGAGGGACTTTATGCCTCCTCTACAGTGGAACATTCTCCAACTTGTTCCTCCACAATATTCTCTAACATTAGTCTCAGTGTTTTCTTCTCATCCTCTGCAACTTGTAGAATCCTTCTGAGCTCTGCATTGGTTGATTTCTTCCAACTCTTGAAGTCTCGCTCGCTTCAATCCTTTTCCCATGGTTGTCTTCTACAAATGCCTTCAAATCTGCACTTCCAAACTGTAAATGGAGCAAATAGGAGAATCTAACATAAATGTGTTAATAAACCCTTTGAATAGACACTATAAATAGCTTGAATCACACACAAATGAAATTGTCATGTAGATCCCCTTATTCAAATTCAGGGTGGTCCAAGCAAATGACAAGATGGTTTTGAGTCCTTTGAATTATTCACAATTATAAGTTCCCCCTTCTTGAGGGCTTACATGCAACATACATGGATTACAAATATTGAAATGATTACAAATATTGTCTTACCCCAATAATGGTCTTTTAATGCTGACAAAGAAGCTTTAGGTAAACAAATATGATGCCTCTCACTCTTAAAACCTCTTAAGATAAATTTCCCTTCTTACCAAATGCAATATTTTAAAGCAAAAACGATATTAAAATGATTATATGGCAAAGAGTTTGACCATATTCCAACTTGTTCTTGGATCAATTCCTAATCCATGACTTTGTTCTGCAATAAAATATACAAACGTGGATCCTGTGTAAATAACCGAGCACTATGCACCATAACTGCAATTGTTTTCATAACTTTTTGTTACAAGGGATGAAATCAATTCTATCAAGGACCCATTTGAGATTTCGAAGAGATGTTTATTTTGATATAAAATAGTTTATCTCTTTTAACTCGTGGAGTGAGAAAATGCTTCCTGAAACACAAAGGGCATGCAAGTGTATTGTCTGCATAAATATGTGACTTCAAACAACGATATCTCATAAACTGGGCAACGAAATCAAATTCCGTAAAATAATCATTTGAGATAACAAATAATCCTTCGAAATGAGCTACCATATGCACTCTGAAAAACTTTGTAGAGGCCATGGTATCTGTCTGAAGTTTGTAGTTCATACAACAACGAATTAATATTTTTTTAGGCGATTTGCTTCGGTGTGAGTTCACAATTCAATATGTTAATCAAAAAACAAAATATATCCATTTGTGTAACCACCTGGGTGTTCTATTTGCAACCTCTATCTCAGAAAACAAATTCTTCTACTCAGAGAAAAATCATTTTTTTCATTTTCAGCGTCTGTTTTCCCATATTTGGGAGAAATTTATTAGCAACATTGTATCTTTAAACATTGATTTCTTCAATCAATAATGAGAGGGATTTTATCCGCCTATGAAAGGGCTTTCCTATGCCATATAATTTTCTCAAATCCATTGTGTATGTTGTCTGCAATATGCATTTTAGTGACTGCATATCCCATGACTGTACAAAATCCGGTTCTTACAGGATGTATATCTTATAAATAGGGATGAATATTGAGAAAACAAAAATACACTTTCGTGCATCTTGGAATCTAGTTTCCAATGCAATTGAATTTGTTAAAAATGGATAAATATTGAAAGATAAATATAAATTTTAACAATAGGTACTCCAAAATCAACAAATTCCCCCTTCAATGTTGTCTTCTTCTTGGATTGAAACCAAACAACCTGTACGGTCTCTAATCTTACTGCCCATGATTATTCACAATCTCCAAAACTGGTCAGACCTGTTCTGATACCACTTGATCCGGAGGGGAGGCCCCCTTTAGGCCCCTTAGAGAGAGAGCTTTGTATTGTAAGGAATGTAGTCCTTCCGGTGTCTAGAGTAAGGTCACTTATGTGAATGCCTTCTTGAATCATTTGTTAAGGAGAAGGTAGTTTTGTATGGAGCACGTAACACATTTGTAAGGTCTCAACCCTTGCATAAGAAGGATAATAAAGTGATTTGTATTCCAAGAGGATATTGAGATGTAGCCAGAATCTAGTGAACTCTATTAACACATGGGTGTCAAACTATATGTGTGAGTTTTGATTGTATTCTAGCTTGATTAAGTAGAGATTTATTTGCACATATGCACATAATTATGAAAATTTGTTCACGTTCATATGCATTGTGAAGAAATTATTTTCTCATGTTCACGTGTAATTAATCGTTAGTAAAAGATCCTCGTTGTAGACTTTTGTAGAGAAAATTCTCACATAAATTCTTAGATCAAGTGGTATCAGAGCAGGTTTGACCCGTTTTGCAGATTGTGAACATCACCATGGGCAAAGAAAAGAAGCAAGCACGGCTTCGTGAGCTTGAAGAATTCAACTAGACCATTTAAGTAGAGAACGCTTAATTGAGGAGGTTGCTTCAAGAATCTAAAAAAAAAAAGAGAAAACTATGATTGCAGCTACAAGCTATGGAGGATCATGTTGAGGAATGCCCTGCTACAGGAGAAACATAAATTCCCTCCAAGATTAGATTAACTTATGGCCATGACAGGTATACTAGTTATGGTTATTTTCACGAAATGTTGATGGGTGCACATATTGTCAGATAATAGAGGATGCTCTCTAGACACCAGATAACCAAGTTGGTTTTCTAGAAACCTCATCTACAATTTCATCCAAACGGGAGGAGAAGTTGGCCAAACTTCTCGAAAATGACCAAGCACCAGAAACAGGAATGGAGGTAAATAATTCTCCATGTTCAATTCCTTCCCTTATTAATGACGATGTTTCTTTTGGAGTTTTTGAAAGGCACACCAAGGGCATTGGCTTGAAGTTGTTGAGGAAGATGGGGTATAAAGGAGGAGGTCTTGGTATTAATGACCGAGGCATCATTCAACCACTGGAGGTTGTAGGAAGACCATGGTTTGTAGGATTGGGGTATATTGAAGGAGAATGCTTAAAAGCAATAGAAGTAGAGGATTCTCCAAGCAAAGAGTTGAAATCATCATCAACACCATCTAAGAAAAATGATGACACATCACTTTCTAAAAGTGATATATATAGCAAGAGGTTCGGGAGGAAATCAAAGTATCCTCGAAAATATTGGGACAACAAGAGCATTGCAAAGTGTTGGAAGAGAAAATCTCTGTACAGTGAAGGTGAGGTAGACATGAAGTCACACAACTATTGCAATCACTGCAAAATGAGTGGTCACTAGATCGAGAAATGTTGGAAGCTTCACCCCAAGCTTCGTCGCACACCAAGCAAGAAGCTCGTACAAGAGCCTATGCAGTGGGAGGCTTGATCCAAGTGGATCCTCCTCAGTGAAAAAAAAAGGGGCAAAAATCAAAGTGCCCAGAATTCGACGAAATCAACACCAAGTTGAAGAGCTCATCAAGAGCTTTCCAAGGGCGCAAAGAACACCTCAATCCACCTCTGTATGAAAACGTTATGGCCATCTGAAATTTTCGGCAAAGAGGGAAATCTGGCTAAGCTAACTATGCAATCTGTACAGTGTTGACATCATCATGCTAACGTGGCAGCACCACATGCTGCCACATGTCACACATTTTTGGCACTTTCGGGGTCCAAGTGGACCATTAAAAATGTGCCCCGTGGCAGCCATACGAATGCCACGCAGTAGTATGGAACTAACATGGACAGTATGGAAGATGATGTGGCACTGACTGGGTAATACATCAGAGAATGTGGCACTGATGCAGGCATTGACTAGGTCACTGACTAGTCAGTACGAAAATGACATGACGCTGATGCAGGCGCTCACTGGGTTGATGACTAGACAGATGACATGGCGATCATATGTCGACTGTGCAACTGATTGTGCATTGAAAGAACAATGGCAGGGTGCCAAGTGGACTAATCAGAAAGTGCCACATGGCACCCACCGACAAGCCAAAATCTAGATCAATTTTGATTATGGTTTAAATTTGGATTATGGTTAATGGTGGAAAATTAGTAGCTAATTAAAGTGTTTAAAAGTTAATTAATGTTTATAACCAATGAGCATATTTAAACATTGTTACAACAATAACCATTGCATACCCAAAAGGGGAGGCCTGCAGGTTTGACCCCGAGACCTCCCCCAACTTTAGCAGCTCAACTTGCCACTACACCAAATGTGGCACCTTGATAAATTTGCCACCAGAAAATGATTTAACCCACTCTTTTGCCAACGGACAAGGGTACAACGGACCTATTTCTGGGCATGAATTTCGATACAAGACATGCATTAATGCAAAGGTACGGCCCTGTGTGGCACATGGACTGAGGCAGAGAGCCCATAAGTGACAGTGACAAAATTATATGAAACTATAGTAATTTTTGCATGATTTTCCGAGCTAGAGTAAATGGTGTAGTCCATTTTGTGATATGAGTGGCAAAATTTGAGAGCTATGGCCAAGCCCATCAGTGCTAGGCATATTCTATGAGGCAGAGTTGCACTTTTCATAATATGGCCAAGTTTACAGTCAAAAGTTGCAGAATTGTGATACGAACCTACTGGTGTTGTGAATGCTAAGTTTTGAGCCACATATTGAGAACCCTTGTGCAAAAAACAATCAGGGCAACAAGATCTGAAATTTGCAGGGAATTTTTGCCTATGCCTAAAGTTGGATCATGAAAAACAATGCAGATGGACATTTCGCATGGTTCATGTTATGGTGTAGTAGTTTGAGACCATGGTGTCTAACCATTAATGCACCTTGATGACATTTGCCTTATTTATTATTGTGCACATGTTTGTAATGGGGAGTTTAAAAACCATAGATTTTACCACTAGTGCACATTTGGGGGTATTTTCCCTAATGTTAATGTTGCCTTGAAATTGATGTAAAAGGTTGTGATTAACCAATCTTAAGTGATGATGAAAGTGAGAGGCATTGTGTCTTATTCCTAAGCCTTATAATGGGTCTTGTAGCCACTATCATTGTAATGGGGCTTGTAGCCACTATTGAGTGAGAAACATTATTTTTCATAGGCCTATTTTGGAAACATTGCAATGGGTCATGTAACCAATGTTGACTGAGAGGCATTGTTTTGTCTAAAGCCTGTTTTGGGCAATCATTGTAAACTTGTCCATAAGTGTTTTATAAACTCTTGGCAAGTATGGTCTTACTTGAGTTTTTTCTGCGAAAGTTAATAGATCCATGCATTTTCAGCTATATATTTTTATTGATGCAAGTGTTGGCATCAACATCCCTCGATAGGAAGTACAAAGGTGAAGGAGAAAATGGTGTGGCCTCTCAGAGACATTTGTTATGCAAATCAAGGAATTGTTAGAAGGGGTGGAACGTGCTTGTTTAACCATAGACGAAAGTATAGCAATGTTGTCCTCAACCATATGGGACTAATGCACTTGAGCACCTTGACCTTGTGGAGGAAGAATTACGGTAGCAAATAAATGGCAACCAAGGCTAATGCGCAAACAAAGAGATAACCAAGGCTGATCAGAAGATTGGCCCAAAACTAGAAATGAAGTATTGCGGTGCGCATTGCGGTAGCTCTGGGGCTGTACACTACTAGATTTTCTTGATGCAGCACAAATTGGATTTCCTCTGACTTAGGGTGTTTTTGTGTCAAAATGAGAACTTCTTTGATCCTGTATTTATACTTCTCTTACCAGGCTGTCTAGGATGACTTTTCTTTTACCATTGCTAAAGAGACTTAGTATAAAATATTCTCTTTAGCCAAATTTACTTATAGGGTTGTGTCTAAGTCTTTTCTCACTTCGAATATTCTAATCTTTATCAAAGGTTACAAGTGGCAGTTAATACCTCCCACAACTACCATAATATCAACCTCCCTCCTAGCTAGGGGTATAAAAGAGCAATGGTCTTGAGCACAAACATTCCATTCAACCAGTAGCATCATCACATGTACGCAGTCAAATGAGCAAGTCAATATTATCCAAATGGATAATCTCCATGACAATTAGTACAATGTCAAATAATAGAAAATGATTGTGTCTATCCATATTAGTAAAAAAATAGTATCTAGTTGTACACAACCACACATAGTAGCACACAACTATGTCGGTGACACTATGGTCTGGCGTGTCCACCATATTGGCATACATCTCGTCGAGGACATGCACAATCTCCATAGCAATGCATTGTCAGAACGGTATCAGCACTCATAAAAAAATATCATGATATAAACTAAGTCATCAGGACCATTCTTCCACTCCCTTTGTGGGATATGGAAGAGAATCTTCCCTCATCACGGTAAAAGCATCAACCATGGGCTATCTGGTTCTTCTTCCAGCATGGAAGATAAATGTCCATGATTCCTGATCTTGGACAGTTACTAATTGGAGCCCATTCCTTTGGCATTAAACCTTAATTACCTTGGAGAATGAGTACGCCCTAGGGAATGCTTGTCCACGATTGTTGAACTGGACCATTCACCCCTAAGCGGAGTGGTTCCTCCAACACAAGTATAGGTACAACTTCGGAGATAATGAGTCTTCCCACAGGAATGGTTGTGGACCATTCCCAAAGGAAGTGGTTAATCTACACCAACCTCAAAACAGCACCATTCTTCAAAGCTGCTCACAACTGTTAGCTTCGAAATAATATTTGCGGCCGAAACGTATTTTGATTGAACACTCTGAGGTGAATTCCAAGAATGGAGATTTCCCTAGACCATTCCCTGGGTACAAGGGGAATCATTGTCTATGGTACATCAACAATCTATCAGACCCATTTTCATTATGAAAGTATTCCGAATCGGACTATTTTTCAAAGCGGAAGAGTATGTTGTTATCATAAATCCTCAAGACGCTTTCCGGTGGAGGATACCATCTGGACCATTTTCCAATTTGGAAAATGACTATCCATAAAACAATGATTAGTACTCCCTCCCAACTTGGAGAGCCATATCTTATCTTTCAACTAATGGAGTTATCTCCACAAGCCCCAAATTGTCGTAGAATTATGCAAACTTTATATTTGGACGAGAGGCTTTGTCAAAATATCGTTGCCAATGCACTAGCTCATCACATTGGGGATATCTTTGGAGCTTCCTTCTCCTTTCACGGACTTGCTCGAATAAAAGAGTATTTTATCTCAATGTGTTTAGACCATTCATGGAACACTAGGTGTTCAGAAAGCCTTCTACAACTTTGATTGTCACGTTATGTTATGGTCGGATACGGGACACAGATCCAGAATGAAATCCGAGGAAATCATCTTTCTGATATCGCGCTTATGTACGCCGCCTCACATGTTGTGATATATTATGCTTACGTTGTCTTTGGGTGTGTGACATGAAATTACGATACCTTTACCCAAGGATATCATAGCGGGAATTAATTTGAAACCTTACATCCACGGAAGTACTCCTTTTTGTCTTACGCACTTCACCTTGATCTGAATCGTGCATCCATAAGAGTTGGTATATCATTGGATCGCGGTACATCTTCAAGCCATGGTTTAGTGTCCCGCGGATATATATTAGAACGTGGCACATGACTATCTGTGGTCGTATGGGGTTCCACTTGAAGCGACTTGGGGTTTTACAACAAGAAATGTGAATTGGAATTGTTCACCAAATGTTGACCAATCGGCTATTATGGGGGCCGGGGTCTACTGGATCGGAGTCTGAGTCTCTTACTTTCGTTATATCTATGGTCATAACAATGTCATTTTGCAATCCATCATTC
Organism: Picea sitchensis; assembly: GCA_010110895.2. NCBI lineage: Eukaryota > Viridiplantae > Streptophyta > Pinopsida > Pinales > Pinaceae > Picea > Picea sitchensis. Next base: position 48,981 of record SNQJ01S0048705.1, read on the forward strand.
CAAACTTAAGAAGAATCTTCAACATACTTTCCCTTGTCCAAGGAATACTTCACCACATACACCCATACTTCTAGTCCATGCTTATTGATTAAAAGCAGGACCCAAGGATCTTTAATGCTCGAGACTTGAAGCTGGTTCCCTCCTTGCTTGGATGAGGGCCTACTTCCACCTTTCAAGAATAAATGCGTCCACATATAGCGGTAGAATCACGAGGTGCACATTGTTATTCCGCGTACGTTGTAGTAAATATTTGGATGCATGACTCTTGGAGAAGACAAGTCCTATTAAGTAGTTGTCAGCTATGGCATACCAAGCTCTGGAGCTTGCTTGAGTCCATACAAGACTCTCTTAAGCCTGCAAACATGAGTGTCTATGGAGTGTACTTCAAATCATTGAGGTTGTTCCAGTGTATACTTCTTCTTGATATATCCATTGAGGAGAGTTGTGTTTACATCCATGCGATGTAAACTCAATATGGAAGCAGTAAGATACATAATGGCTCTAATAAAAGTATATCTGGAAGAATAAGTGTCTGGTCATGGTCTTCTCCCTCCTCCTCGGAGAACCCTCTAGCTCTGAACCTTGCTTTGTATTTGTCCATGCTTCTGTTTGTTGTATGTTTGATCTTATAGATCCATTTTGAAGTTACTACTAATTTTTTCTTTGGGTCTAGGCACAATTTCCATACATCATTTTTCATGATGGACTAGTGTTCTTTTTCCATGGCTTGTTTCCATTGTTTCTTCTGAGTTGTTTCTTCAAATGTGGTGGGTTATTCGTTTAGAAGCTTTGTTATACATGTTTCATAGCTGGAGAATATTTTGGGATTTTACTTTTTCTAAAGGTGCCACTTGGGGCTTTGAGTCTTTTTGTTTCTTGTAGAGTAGCTTCAAACCAAGAAACGGGGTGTTTCTTAGTTTTTAGATTACGATTAATGCGATTCAATGGTTATCATGGTTTCATTGGATGATCAAGTTTTTATGTTTCTTCATTAGGCTTTCACGGAAGACATGTGTTTTCTTCTTTAGGCTCTTCATACTCTTCTTCTTCTATAGTTTCTTCTATGGATTTCTCGAAAGCCATCTTTTCATTGAAAGTTCGTCTCTGTTGAATTCAACCTTATGTTGTTTCGGGTTATATATTATGTAGGCCTTGGATGATTCATTATATCCGAATGTACCCAACCTTCTTTCTGAGGGTTCTAATTTCTTTCTTTTATCCTTGGGGATGTGAATGTAAACATGGCATCAAAAGATTCTTAAGTGTTCCACAATAGGTTTATTTCCTGAGAAAGCTTCTTATGGAGTCATATCCTTCAGTATGCGGTGGGGACTTAACATTGAACATATATTGTTGTCATGGCTACTTCTCCCACAAATACATAGATAAACCTTGATCATTCATTAGTGCTTTCATGGTTTCTTCAATAGATCTATTTTTTCCTTTCTACTACACCATTTTTGTTGAGGATTGCTTGAGGGGCGGTTAAACCCTCCTAACCCTGCTGATTTGCAAAAGGCAACAAAATCCTTCGGATGTGTATTCTCCTTCATTATCTTTTCTCAAGGTCTTGATTTTCTTGATTGTGAGGTTCTCTATCTCTACATTGAATTCTTGAGCTTGTTGAAACTTAGATCCCTTTGTCTTCAGGAGATATAATCAAGTCTTTTCTTGAGTAATCATCTATAAATATTACCTGTAGTGGGGAACCTCCTGGGGATTTGGTGGCGTGGGACCACAGAGCATGGAATGTATTAGATGTAGGTTTTCCTTAGATCTATTATTGTTCCTTGAGAATGGTTTCTTAACATTTCTTGCAAAGGAGCACATCCTTTTGCAGGATTCCTTTGTATTATTGTAGATTGTGGCTCTGAGTGTTCCTTCCTTCACCTTTTTTTGAGAGAAGGTAATGCTTGATAGTTGATATGAGCATACCTTCTATGCCAAAGTTCATTGGGATTGACTTCATCATGTACAAGAGCTTCATGTTTTCTTCTGGTGGTATGTCACAGGTCTTCCTTCCGGTTCCAATAACTATGGCGTTCTCTGTATTTGGGTCTCTAGACCAGAGACTAATGAATTTTCCATCTACAAAGTATTATGTTTCCTTTGTCTTCTAGGAAAGATATGGATACAAGATTCTTTTTAAACCAGGTACATGTAAGACATTTGCTCAAATGAACATTGTTACAAGTTTTCAATTTGGCCGAGGCTTGACTAATTCCTTCGAATGGATAGGTGTTTTTATCTCCAAGTTCTACCTTATAGGATGTCTTCTTTTTCATTTAGATTAGAGTGGTCTTGTCTCCTATCATATGCCTAGAAGCTCCACGGTCAATTATCCACATTTCATAATTCAAGAGTTTTGGTGAGCGTAGAATAGTGTAGATGATCCAGTGGTGAAACCCCTTTTCTCCCTTGGGGTTGCGCAACCTCAGATCAAGGGATATTCCAGTTCTCGAGGCTGAATTATCTCTGCAGAACCTTAATGGATGCCAAACGTAAAATGAAACCGCAGGACTTGTCTTTTCGATTACCCAAGTTCTACGTAACCTCCACTGATCTCTTCTTCTCACTATTGAATGATCACAACTCAGGTGCTAGCTCCTCCTCTGTTAACTCCTTCCCACATGTGACCTCAGGCTATGTCCACAAATGACTTCGGGTGTGGTTAGAGAAAGTGGGTTGGGATCAATCCACTTTTCTCCCATAATTCACTACAAATCATGCGCGCATACTTTTGCAATCGTGGTTTCAATTCGCGACTAGCTATCAAATTTTGCAACATTCAAATTTTCCAGTCCCCATGATCCTTTGTCGTAGAATCTCAAGATCTCGGCGCTTTTGAACAGCGGTTCAGATCTTCCCTTCTAATCTACAGGATAAAAATAACCCTTCCTAAATCAGAGTGTGATTTATTTCCATTGACCAGACTTCGGGAGTTTCAAATCTCAGCTCCTACTTTCTCCACAATGGCTATCTCTCGAAATAAAATATTTGTTGACATTTATCCTCCACAAATCAACGCTTATAATTTGCCGGACCGCCGAGGATTAGGAGATTTCAATTCTCAACTTCCCAAAGTATTGTTATCCGAATTAAATCAATTAGAAACAATTACAATTTACCGAAGACTTCTGATCTGGTGGCGTATCCCTCCGAATCAATGGCCCTTGTTCCTTTGGGCTAGCAATTCTACTCCTTGGTGTACATAGGTTTAAAGCTTCGTGCCACATTTCCTCTGGATCCAATGGTCTAAAATGATTTGTTCCTCTTGGATAGATCTTAACCCTTTATCTTGTCAAACTTCCACAAATTCTCCTTTAAATGGTTTTCTTCGACACTTAGTTGATTTCCGGTCCTATGCACTCCTTGCGACTAACATCTGCAATTTCTTATGAGAAAAACCTGAGGTTATTTCTCAAAGTCAAAGACTTCGCATACGCATTCCTTGTGCTTAATATGCACACTTTGCATACAAAGATTCAGCTATCTCGAGCTTAATTAGAAAAGTATCTCTCACACACACTCCTTGCATTGGTTATGCACTCCTTGCATGTGAATTAAAGAAACACTTGAAACTTATTCAATTATTAGAATTCGTTTCCTTCATCATGAACATCATACATCCACAAACCACATAACAACAGTAAAACTGTAAAACAATATCAACAATGTACAATTGGATAAATTCTCCTTCGTTCTATTCATTCCAAAAACATGGTTACAAATTTTGTCTCTTACAAAAACTACCATGAAAACTTGTCTAAGGAACCAGAGCCGTCTTTGCTCTTCTTCCTCCTATATAAAATCTATCCCCTCCTACTCTGGCGGTTTACCTACCGAGCAATTAGTACGACCTATTGACTAATGCGGTTAATATCCTACACGTAATATATTCTAGGATGGTGTGAGTTTACAATGATCTGTCGGAGTTCAAAGTAATTTGTTAACTTTACATACATCCCCTAATTGAAGTGCTTGAGGAGATTAAAAATCTCACATAAGCTACCAAGTTGGTTAAGAGTGGGTTTGTCTCTTTCAATCGTTGATGTGTCAACTTATTTCCGTCCACTTTTTAAGGATTTACAATGATCTGTCAGTTCAAAATGGTGGCCCAACTTTACATACATCTAATTAATTAACGAGAGATTAAAAAAATCTCCACATCGCTACCAAGTTGGTTAAGAGTCGGTTTGTCTCTTTCAATGCGTTGATGTGTCAACTTCGCTTCCACGTCCACTTTTCTTTTCTTTGATAGCGATGCTCCTGCATCATACTCCTCTGGAAAAAATATTCATAGACTCATGTCCATGAGCTCTCGCATTGTTTTTCCATACTTCAAAATATCAGGTTCAGTTACCCAACTTGAATCTTCCACAGGGTGATCCTTCCACTTCACCAAATATTTAGGATATATCTTTCTTTTGGTTTTCTTTCCAACTCTCTGTTCTAAAATTTTATCCATCTGAGGTTTTTCTACTGTAGGCATCTGTTCTTCCCATTGAATCTCTTCCTCATCATCCAATTCTCCTGTGTCATCTTTGTTATAAGGATACAAATCTGCAACGTTGAATATCGGTGATATCCCAACATTGTCCGGCAACTCGATTTCATAAGAATTCGCTGCAAATTTTCTAAGGATCTTGCATGGTCCTATCTTATTCATATTCAACTTATTATATGTTCCTCTCGGAAACCTCTCCTTCCTCAAATGAGTTAAAACCGCATCTCCCACTTCAAATTGAACTTCCCTTCTTTTTTGATCAACTCTGTCCTTATTCTTTTGATTACTACCAAGTATCTGCCGCCTAACTTGATCATGAAGTCTTTGCATTTCTGTAGAAAAATCTTCTTCTCCTGCACTCCTGAATTCATCTTGTTTCAACTCTCTCAATTCTGCAATCCCTCTTGGTTGTCTTCCATATACTATCTCAAATGGACTTTTTCTAGTGCTTCTATTAACTGAATTGTTAAATGCAAATTCTGTCTGTGCCAGAATCTGATTCCACTGACGACCTTGTTCAGTGACTAAACTCCTTAACAAATTTCCCAGACTCTTGTTCACCACTTCAGTATGTCCATATGTCTGAGGGTGATATGTTGGACTAAAAGAGAAATTAGTTCCTAGCCTCTTCCATAGAGTCCTCCAAAAGTGTCCTACAAACTTAGTGTCCTTGTCTGAGACTATGCTTCTGGGCAATCCATGTAATCTCATAATTTCTCTGAAAAACACATTGGCTATGTGTGTAGCATCATTTGTCTTTTGGCATGGTATGAAATGTGTCATTTTAGAAAACCTATCTACCACAACAAATATGGAATCACTTCCCTTTTGAGTTCTAGGTAATCCCAATACAAAATCCATACTAATTGCGTCCCAAGGCCTTTCTGGAATAAATGGCTGATACAAACCAGTATTTTGTCTTTTTCCTTTTGCATGTTGGCAAATCTTACATTGGTCTACAAATTTATTCACATATTCCCTCATACCTGGCCAATAATACAAACTATTCAGTTGTGCAAATGTTTTGTCATGACCAAAATGTTCGGCTAAACCTCCACTATGTTTTTATTTCAACAAATTATTTCTCATTGAGCATCTTGGTATGCACAATTAGCTTCCTTTAAGAAGCAATCCATCCTGGATCAAATATTATGCCCATGAGTTGTTATCCCTCAACAAAGGATTTTCATATGCTTCGTAAGCCTCCTTAAAATATGGATCTTCCTAATACATTTCCTTAAGGTGTTCAAACCCTAAGGTCTTCACTTGGAATTCTTGTACAACCAAATTTCTCTTGCTCAAAGCATCTGCAACTTTATTAGCACTTCCAAAAATATGTTTAATGACAAAAGTAAAATTCTGCATGAATTCTACCCACTTAGCATGCCTCTGATTCAACTTCTCTTGCCTAGTAATAAATTGCAAAGCTTGATTATCACTATACAAGACAAATTCTTTTGGAATTAAATAATGCATCCATTTATTCAAAGCTTGAATCACTGCATAAAAATCCTTTTCATATGTAGAATATTTATCCTTAGTGTCATTCAATTTTTCGTTAAAATAAGCAACTGACCTATTATCTTGACTCAAAACTGCTCCAATGGCTATCCCACTTGCATCACACCTCCCCTGAAATGTTTTTCCAAAATTAGGGAAAACCAAAATTGGTTGTTTTGTTATCTTTTTTTTCAACACTTTGAATATTTTCTCAGCCTCATCTGTCCAATTAAAAGACTTATGTTTCTTTTTCACAGTATCCATCATGGGTGCACATATACCACTACAATTTACGATAAACTTTCTATAAAAACTTGTTAATCCATGAAAACTTCTCACCTCAAATATGCTCCTTGGTGACAACCATTCTTTGATTGCTCTCACCTTCTATTGATCCATCTTCAATTCATTTGAAGAGATCACAAAACCCAAATATATGAGTTATGTCTTCATAAAAGAACTTTTCTTCAAGTTTATTAACAACTTTTCTTGCTACAATCTCCTCATCACTAATGTCAAGTGTTTTAAATGTTCTTCCTTTGTTTTGCTGAAAACTAATATATCATCCAGATACACAATGACAAATTTACCTATGCAGTCTTTCAGTGCTTCATTCATCAACCCCATAAATGTTCTTGGAGAATTTTTCAATCCAAATGGCATGACTAGCCATTCAAACAAACATTCATTTGTCTTGAATGATGTCTTCCATTCATCTCCCTCTCTCATTCTTATCTGATGATATCCACTCTTCAAGTCTATTTTTGAAAAATAGCTTGCTTCACTCAAAC
>SNQJ01S0048707.1:26923-74458 GCA_010110895.2 Picea sitchensis
TCTTCATCTATGCATTCTCATCAAGGACACTACATATTATATTACATAGATCATCAGTCAATCAATCCTTTGACATCAATCAATCACTTGACATCATTCAATGACATCAATCAATCAAACCATTGGCATCAATGACAACATGATCCAACAAAAACAACTACATGGTTATTTTGCTATAGACTGGTCTCATTTGTGGCTGCCAGAAAATGGATAGCCCAACAAGATCAGAATAAACAGAGAATATTACCTTAAGTATACTGTGACAGGTTTAAACGACCCAAATGAGCCTTTTGTTACCGCTGCAAATTCGATTGAAATGCAGAGGATGAACATTTTTTTTGGTAATTTCATGACTGAAATTTCCTCTATCACTGATCCAAAACAACAATCTGAAGTAACAACCTATACTTAGGCACAAGTTTGCCAAATACGCCAAATACTGCTAATGAAGCACAAATATGGTCCCTGTATTTTGATGGATCCAAATATAGAGAAGGGGCAGGTGCTGGTTGTGTTCTCATCAACCCTACAGGTATTAAAACATTTATTGCTTGTCGATTAGAGTTTGAATGTACTAACAACACAACAAAGTACAAAGCACTTCTGCAACGACTAAGGAAGGCACTAGACATGGATGTGAAAAAGTTGGTAGTATTTGGTGATTTAGAAATAGTAGTCAAACAGGTATTAAATGAAATATATTGTTTGTCATCGCATTTGAAGAATTACCAAATCGAGGTATGGGGTTTGATGCACAAATTTCTAGCATTTAATATAAATTTCATTCCTAGGATGAGTAATTCAGAAGCTAATTTACTAGCCAATGTTGCTTCTAAATTGTTGTCTGCTGAAGGTCTTTCTCCTAACGCGTTCTCGGTCAAATTGTTATTTAGGCCATCAATCCCGGACAAAATCACAAATTGGAGAGTATTTGATGATGATCAACAGATCATCAATTTTTTGCATATGGAAGATACCTTCTAGGATGTAGTTATTGATGAGATCACTCACGACGAGAATCTTCGAGATTTCACAGTAATATCTGATCCTGGATCTCCATAATCATCATCCGAGCTGGTAAACTCTATCCCCAAATTTGTTGTGAGATTAGAGAATTTTTATGACCTACATGACAAGTTTAGAGGGGTAGTCAATTGCAAAACAAACAATTCATCTTTGTTGTACGAAACTGTAAATTTAGGAACACAAGATAACCCTCAAAATATTAATCTGGGAAAGGGATGTTCTGAACAGGAAAGGTCCGCTTTTATAAAATTATTCAAAGAATATAAAGATGTATTTGCTTGGACATACGGCTATCTAAAAACTTTCGACCTAAACATCATACAACACGTAATATTTATGAAACCACAGACTCAACCTTTCCAACAAAAATTAAGGAAAATGCATCCTAAATTGGAACCTACCGTGAAAAAGGAACTGAATAAATTACTTACTGCAAAGATAATTTTTCCAGTTAGGCATACTCAATGGGTATCTAACTTAGTCCCTGCAAGGAAGAAAATTGGTGAAATTCGACTTTGTGTCGATTTTCGAAATTTAAACTGAGCATTTGATAAAGACAACTACCATGTTCCTCCAATGGAACAAATCCTACAACAAGTATGTGGTTCCAAAAGACTATATTTATTAGATGGTTTCTCAGGATATAACCAGGTCTTGATGTCTCCTTCGGACCAGCTTAAAACCACCTTTCGTACCCCGTGGGGCACTTACGCCTATAGGAAAATGCCTTTTGGATTGATAAATGTCGGTGCCACTTTTCAGAGAGCAATGTAAATTTCTTTTCCTGGCCTCATCAACCAGTCAGTTGTGGTCTATCTTGATGATGTCACCATCTTTTCAAAAAACAAGAAAGATCACTTGTCTCACCTTAGGGTTGTCTTAGAATGATGTCGCTAATTCGACATATCACTCAATCCCAAAAAATCAGTCTTTGCAGTAAAACAAGGGAAACTTCTTGGGTTTATTGTGTCTAAATATGGAATGATAATTGATCCTGAAAGAACCCAATCCATTGTCAAACTTCCCCCTCCTTCCAAAAAGGCCATGCAATCCTTTTTGGGTAAAATTAATTTTGTCAGACGATTTGTCCCAAGTTTATTTGAAATGGTTAGACCTCTACAAAATCAATTAAAAATGATGTTTTATATAGATGGGGACCACAAGAAATTCTAGCTTTTGATTCAATTAGAAAATCCATAATAGAAGCACGTTCCCTGATGAGCCTCGATTTTTCTCAGGATTTCACTCTATACACTTTTGCATTTGATAGATCCTATGTTGTTGTGCTTACACAGAAAAATGTTGAAAGCAATGAGATACCCATTGCCTTCATGAGCTTTGATTTTAAAGGAGCAGAACTTAATTACCCTTCAGTAGATCAGGAGGCATATGCTGTCTTTAAAGCAATCAAACACTTTAGGTCTTACCTATTGAAATCTAGGACCAAAGTTGTTGTTCCTTACCCCGCTGTAAGAAATCTATTAGTACAAAAAGAGTTGGGTGAGAAAATGTCAAATTGGATGACATCACTTCAGGAAGATGATCTTGAAATAACCCCTGCCTAAATTGTTAGAGGTCAAGGCATATGTAAATTAGTGGTTGATTCAGTTGAGAAATCAGAAAGTCAAATAAACACATCAACTGTAAATCAACATAAAGAAATCAGTTGTACGCAAACTGAATCCAATTCATGGTATGAGAATATCATGTTTTATTTAGTGCATGGATCTGCTCCTCGCAATCTTGATCCCAAAAATAGAAGATCGCTTAGGCTTAAATCTGCATCTTTCCAATTAATCAATGATATATTATTTTGAAAGAACTTTGATGGTGTTTTCTGCATTGTTTAGAAAAAAAGGAGTCTGAAAAAGTGTTGGTTGAACTTCATTCCGGTGATGTCGATGGTCATTTTGGTGGAGATACCACTACCCACAAAGTGCTAAGGGCTGGATACTATTGGCCTACCTTGTTTAAGGATGCCCATATGTTGTCCTGCAAGTGTATAATTTGTCAAAAGGCTGCAGGACGGGTGAAGACAACAACTTTTCCTTTGCAACTTGTTACTGTAGATGCACCTTTTTAGCAATGGGGCCTAGACATTATTGGATCAATCAATCCCCCTTCCTCACAACAGGACAAGTACATTCTCATGACAACAGACTATTTTACAAGATGGTTTGAAGCTTTACCTTTAAAAGTGGTCAACACCAATTAGGTAGTGTCATTTATGAACTCCCATATTATCACTCAATTCAGAATTCCTGAATGTATAGTTTTTGACAATGCTTCATATTTTTCTTCCCTAGATATGAATATTTTTTCTCTGGAAAAAGGGATTAAACTGAAGTATTCTTCCATCTACTACCCTCAAGGGAACGGTCTAGCCGAGTTGACAAATAAGAATTTAATCAAGATTATAAAAATGACAGTTTCAGAAAACCACAAGAATTGGCACAATGCATTGTACAAAACACTTTGGGATGATAGGGTAACTCCAAAGGCCTCCATTGGTAATTCTCTTTCTCATTTATGGAAGAGAATCCATCCTTCCCCCACATGTCTTGCTTCCTTCTCTGCAATTATCATATAAAGTTTAAGAAGAGGAGTGTCCTCCTCTAGAAAACCGGATAAATGCTTTATTAAAATTAGAAGAGGTGAGAACACAAGAAAAACAAAAACTTGACCAGCACCAACAGATTGTGAAGATTTGGTTCAACACAAGATCATCCTATGAAAGGAATTTTGATTTTGGGGATTTGGCTCTCAAGTGGGACAAAGTGCACGAGGGTAAGGGAGAACATACCAAGTTCCAAAACCTGTGGCTGGGACCATTTGTAATTTCTGAAAAATTGGGTCCTAGTTCTTTTCGTCTTCATAACTTGGAGGGACAGTCAGACACTTTCCCAGTGAATGGCCAGGATCTCAAGAGATATTTCGCTTGATGATTTCTAATCCACCCTCTTGTAAATATTTTTAATTTTCTTTGTTGTTTTGATTTTGGTTCTTTTCATTTTGCTTGATTTTGATTTGTTTTATAAATGATTATGTCTGAATCACCATTCATTTATTGAAGGGAATAAGAATTTGTATTCATTAGCAGCAGTTGATAACATCTCAAGAACCTGAAAAGTAAGTGCTAAACTCAGATCAACGAAAATAAGTTTATGTCCAATTATTGTTTCTGGTTTCTCATTAAAATCACAGGAAGACACGATTATCCTTAACAAACTTCTAACGTCAACCCTATTTTAATGAGAACAATTGAATGTGCTTCCCCATCCTAGAGATGATTTCTTAAGATAAATCTAATTGTCCAAATCATGATACAAGTCATCAGAACAAAAAAATAATTCTTAAATGATAAATCCTTTCATTACCGGACTGTGAGATCTTTAGTATCACCCCGCTCTCTTAAATATCATGAAGTCTCTGGGAATTTATAAACAAATTTTAGAGAGTTGGAAGAACTATAATGTGTGGGATTTGTGTGTCGTTAGGACATTGAACAGGTCTGCTGGCAGCGGGTAAATGCACACATGATACAAAGGAAACTTCGTCGGGGTACTAAACAGGCTTGTTGGCAGTGAAGCAATGTTAGGTTCGAAGATCCTCAAGTATGTTTTTTTTTAATTGATCAGGCGTCAAGACGCTTTCTATCATAAATGGACGACTCTTGGACGAGATAGAGGTACTAGAGTGGGTTAAATGACATCCCTGTCGAGGCTATGGACGCATGCTGGCAGCATTGGTCCTGTCAATGGTATCGAAGTCATCTGTATAAACATCGTCAGACTTGTGATCTAAACAGGATACCAGATTATGATTTTGGACAAAAATGCATCCAATATTATGACTGTGTTATTTTTCCTGAGTTATTGTCGAAATGCTTGATCTGTCGTTAACTGTCTCTAAAACTTTATTGCTAAGTCATATGTGCCCCTGATATGAATTTTTTGTGATGCAGAGATAATTTCTTCACGCAGCGTGTCGCCATTGTTGGCAACCAACAATTCTGTCAAATTTTATCATTTTAAAAAGTCATCACCAAGGGATAAAAAAATTCGTAGCTGCATCCTCCTTATATTTACAAACGTTTATGTCTTTTGGTTTTGAGGAGATTCATTGGCCTAACTGAGTATAAGAGCTTTTCATTTTTCTATCGTTTGTTTTGTTTAATTTCATGACTAAAAGCATAAAATTAAAACAAAAGTTTGGCTTGGGTAATCATTTTACAGTTTGTGATTTCTTTGTTTCTTTTGTTAAAGGGATTACACCTAAAGGGCATCTACATGTTTATAAATCTTAAAGTTTGTAAGCTAATTGATTGATCCATTTTCATTGATTTATTCACTTTGGGAGATGTAATTAAGTCTCATCTATGGTTGATTATATGATTTTTACATTTGATATGTTTGATGGCACAAAACCTTGGGTTAAATTCAAAATATGAATATTGCTCTTACCAGTCGTATCAAAATCCTATCACTGTGGTACAAGACTGATGTACTTACAATTACACATCATCCTATTGCCTTGCATAATTCACACTCGCATTCATTATTCGAGTAGGTAAGTGGTAATGGTTGGGGTTTAGTGTTCATTGCGCATAGTGGTTTACAAGCCTGTGCATCCTCTGGTTCTTACCCCTCCAAAACTTGAATTTCCAAGTATGATAACTTCCCAAGTCCGTAGGTATCGGGCCTCTTCCGATTTCACATACCTCTTCCTACTGCTTGTGTATTGGAAATTGAAACACACCTCTCGTTTCCTTTACTGTGTCTGTGTGATAACACCCATGGCTCCCGTAGTAAGAATTGAACCTAATGGCTCGCAAGCCCTCCTCTCTCACGATGATGCCATAAGCGATATACAGGCACATGGATAGGACATTTTCATCCGAAAGTTTGAGGGTTATAACCTAGTAGTTTCACAGGCATTCACTCAATCGTTTGATGGCTCTAAAGCTAAAATTCGGGATCTGCAACTCGAAGTAACCGAGAATTCTATAGCACGAGCTACAGGACTGTCAAGGGAAGGAGAAAGATGGTTCAAAAATGCCAAATTAGAAGGCGTGCCTTGTAGTCTACTCATGGTCTCTAAGAAATTGAAATGCTTCCCTAAAGTTACACCGATTACTCTCATAAAACCCTGATGGCACGACCTGCTTCTAATTATTAAACAATTCATAACTTGTGAGGGTAGGTATGGCTTAGTTTTCTTGTATCACATTCGCCTGTTGATGATTTTTCTAGGGTTCAAGCTAAATACGCCTTTCTATCTATTTATGAGCCTGCATAACATGTCTAAGCTTTATCAAAAATAATAGTTTAACCCACTGTCAAGTCTTTTTCACCATGGTCTTATTCAGATTATGATGTTGTCGCATCTAGCTAATATTGGGGATACTTGGGAATATTTCATGTGTAGAAAAAAATTCACCCTACTTGAGAATACAGTAGAATTGCCTCTTCATTTCAATACAAACCCCAGTCCCTGTAACCCTATTGCCAAAAATCAAGGTGTTGATCCACATGAAGACCATGTGACCATAGAACGAAACACTGTTGTTCTTCAAAACCATTTGGGCAAAAAGACACGATATGATTTCGTGCCCAGAAAAAGGTTAGAGGAGGTTATAGATGTGTTAAAGGAGAGGATTTCTCTTGCTCCTAATGTCGAGTTGAATCAGGGTGTTTTGAAAAAATTGATAGTCAAGAAAGATTGCAAGCATACAGAACAGGGTAATTCGGATTTAAGTTTTGCAAACAAGAGACCAGGTAGGTTAATATCTAGAAGTCTCAGAAATCGCCAGTAAGATCATCTGAGCTCGATCCCAGTGATCAAGGTCGATGATCACTTGTCCGATGACGAGATCAATGAATTTCTTTCCTGAGAAGATGTAGATAACCAGTGCCTCGGAAATGAAACTGGTAGTGAAGCTATACAATAAGATTTCGTTTCTGAGCTACCTCCGTTCTAAAAAATCAAGAAGGCTTCGCTGGTATAAGCCACGATTTGAGGCAAGCTATAGAACATACCAAAGCACCCATTGCAAAACACACTCAACCTCTGCCTGCCATAGCACATGTGCACTGTGAAAATTGTCTTAACTGGGTTGAAAGATACTACAAAGATATACCTTATCTCCAAGCACAATTAAACCATATGATAGCTCGAAACTCCTTGCTTGAAAGGGAAAATGAAGAATTAAAGACATGTGTTTGATCCAACGCTGAATGAGAAAATAAAAGGTTCAAACGAGATGGTAATGTGATTATGAAGAATGCAACGAATTTCAACACTATCATTAACTCAGACTTATCATATGCTTCATTGTCTAATCTCTAAAAACGGTAAAAAATTGTTTTAATTCTCTTTGATTTAATTTTGTTGGAAAAATCAAATAGATAATTTCATTTTTATTTTGTTGTTAATTTAAGACTAGCTACAGAATCTCATGATTTTGTAGCTAGTCTATTTGTAAATATTAGTTTGTATTGTTATCTAAATTCAATTTCGTTTTATCATTTTCAGGAGAAAAACAGTTATGATGTTATTCACAAAGAGAAGAAATCATGGATTATGCACTGCATGGCTTAGTGACTTCTCATTTTGTTTAAATAATTTCATTTATATAATTAATTTTGATGAACAAGCTCCTACAAGAGTGTTTCTTTGTTATCCTATTTTTGTAAAGCAATCTAATTTTATGGGATTACCCTCTATCTTGCATGATAAGAGGTTATTGATCCAAGACATGTTTAAATAATGGTTGTTGTTTAGTAGTAAAGACAAATTTTCTGGGACTATAGTATGGACATGTAATTTTTTGGGAATTGATATGGGAAAGCAATTCACCGTTGGATTTAGACCTGTGTGAATTGTGTGATGCTTATTCCATTTCATTCTTCTGTTATTTCTATGTTATGAATTATCATCCTGTCGATTTAGCTTTAGCTTTGTCTTCGCATGATATTTCATATCAATGATTATTTGAATGTTGTCCATGATATGTTGGTTCATTTTATATGTGTGATCAATCGATCATTTGATTATTATTGATTTTATTTCCAATGTTAAATGATGGATAATATCAATGCTCAGAATTGAGTTTTCTTTCGTTCTTAGATATTGATTATCTTAAGATCACATGATTTTTAATTAGTTGTCTTTCTGCTGTTATTAATTTACTCCAAATATCGAACACTTCTTCGAATTTATTCTGAAAGTACTAGTATTGTTCTGTCATAGGTTTCCCTTAAATGCAGGACAAGCTGGAACTCAAACAACACAGAGAGATAAACTTAGTTTTGCTGATCAACAAGAGGTTAGTATGTGTGTTATTTTAATTAAATTATTTATTAATGAAATGATGATTGCAATAATTAGCTTTGACTATTTCTGTGTCATTGTTTCAATTGTATTAGCTTAGTATTTATAAGTTTGATATCCTTAAACATTAAGAAGATTTTTGTTCTTAATTTATTTCTTTTTTTTGTATAAAAAACATTATTACAAACATCCATTTTCGCAAGATTTCAAGCAAATCTTGTAAAATGTATATAGATTGTTTATAATCATTTGTACATTCACGTTTTTAAATAAACATTTGTGATTAGTATATAAATTGTTAGAATCATAGCTTTAGATTAGTTTATTTCTTTTACTATTTTTAAGACTCTAGTTGGCTAACGGAGCCATTAAACCCGTCGGGTCAGATCATACCAAATGGCTTGTGTTAATTAGACAACCCCAGTCTGGATCTAACCCTCCAGTTGGCGGTGTGTCACTTACACCCGTCAACACATTCCAACCAAAATCTTAAAATCAACATAAGAATAGAAAAGTGGTGTTACAAGTAGCATTTTTTTTCGTTTTCATATTTAAAATTGCAACTTATTTCAAACCATGGCCTTAAAAATAGGAACTAGAACCTTGAATATTAAAGTCAATCCTTGAATCTAAAAGAGAATCTACCAGTAGCACCTTTTTTTCAAGCTTAAAGTTGTGACCTAAAATCCAACAGTGTTGCAAATAAAATCATAAGAAAAAATTGAATGAAAAAAGGGAAAATAATTAAAATAAAATAGTAAAAAACAACAGATAGAGGGAAAAAACCCAAGGAAAACACACTCACCCACCCACAACCATTTTAAATATTAAAAAAATAGTCCTCCCTTACCCTCCCTTAAAATTTTTGTTATTATTATTTAAAAAAAAGGACAAATTGAAAAGAAAAAAAATGGAAATATTTTTTTTTGTTTGTTTGTTAATTGGTCCAGACCTTCTTGGCATTGGGATTAACCTTTGGCTTGAGAACCGCGACTCAGGGGCATCTAAGCTGTCAAAATCACCCGGGGATCGCACTCGACCTGAGCCACACCAACCCTTAACATGGTTGGATTTTTTTGTCCCCGCAGGTTTCAAACCGGTGACTTTTCAACACGGAGTGGCTTAACAACACACTCCGTCACCGATTGTCCTACACCTCGGGGACAAAATGGAAATAAAATTAAAGTTTTTTTTTTTTTTAAATAAGAATTTGAATTTAGTTATCTTTAAAAGGAGGATAAGGTAGGGTGTATTTATTTAATATCTATCCGTGGAGATTGGTCAAAACCAATCATTCTAACTTTTTAACTATTATGATTTTCCCATTATTGGTCTAGTTTTTTGCAATTATTTTAGAAAAGAAAATTAATGAGTGACTAAATTAAAAAAAATAAAAATGAGCTAAAGGCCAAGCTAGGTTTAGGGGAAAATACTCAAGAATTGACAATATTCTTACTTGAGTATGTAGGTTTCCACAATTACTCATAATGTTAGATAATTCTCTAGATAAAGAGTGTGTAGGAGTTTTCCTACACTATATTCATCTAGAAAATTATCTAACAATACTTTTACTTTTAATATTATTGTTGAAAATTGTCATAACAAAAAATCAAATATTTTTTCTTACTCTCATGATTTCAGAAAATCCTTTGACACTATTACATGGGTGTTGTGCTTGTTTTTCCACTTGGGTGAGCAAAAACAATGCACTTAACTATCTAGTTAGGCCAATAAGACAACACAGAAGTTGGTTAGTTGATTAGTGAATCAACCAAAGAGAAAATAGAAAAAAAAATAAAACTAAATTAAGCACACATATAACTCAAATGAAAACATGAAAATGACACAAGGAATATCTACCAATAGGATTGGTCTTCGAATTAGTAACACATAGGATAAGTATGGGGATTTATGAATCCCCTCTTCCTCCTTGGGATGTCTCTTGAGTCCCCCACAATAGAGTTCTACTCTCCTATTAATGGAGTAACAATGGTGAAAAACTTATTTGTTAAACTCCTCAAGAGGTGAAGAGTATAACACTTGCTATGAATGCTCAAGTAGCTCTTAAGAGAATAGATGGCTTCTCCAAAGGGAAATGAGCAGCATAATAATACTAATGAATTCCTTATTTGCTTGCATCCCCCAAGCATGTATTTATAGGACCAATACAAGCTATTACATAATTGGCTTCTAGTGTGAATCGAGGCTCTTTTGGAAGTACCACCCATCCTTTCCATAGCCCCAAGGCTAGAGTTCAGACTGATTTGAGTGTCTTGTCAAGGTACACCTCAATATGGAAGTGGTTGAGGCTCGACCAAATGCATTAATGCATTGTTTCCGCATCTACGCAGGTTTTTTTGAAGACAGTCGCGCAGACCACGAAAGTTGCGCAAATTCAATTATGTTGGCTTACACGATGTGCACATGCGAGATTTGAGAAACTTGTGCACAAATTCAAGGGATTGTTTGTATAGTTATGTGACTTGTTGAATTGATTATGTAAATGATGGAGGGATGTTTATTGATATGTTGTGCTGGTACTTTCTTCAACCATTGTATGTATTGCTTCTCATACGAAGATGATGGTAAACAAAGGTGGAAATGGGGTGCCTAGGAACATGCTTGTGTTATAAGAAATGCATACATGTTCATGAGAATCCATCTTCGACATTCCTCGAGCAAGTACTGAGGCTGTCAAATTAATGCCACATAGGCATTTCATGAGAATAAGTGTGCATTCCTGAGAACTTGTGCATGTTCCTGAGAATGCATCATTGTGTGTTCTGGAGAATGTGTGCATGTTCATGAGAATGAGTGTGTGTTCCTGAGAATGCACACATGCTCTAGGAATGTGTGTGTGTTCTTGTTGGATTTTTTTTTTTAAATATCGTGTTCGGTCCATTTCACCAACATACCCTGCCGTGTGTTTTAAGATTTATTGAGAAAATTTACAAGTGAAAATTGAGGAGAGATTGAAAAATCACTGGTAGATTCTACTGACATGGTCATCAATTGGTTCTAGGTAAGTATTTTGATTGAATTTGTTTTTTTTTTTTCATAATTTGTTTAAATTATAAAAAATAAATAAATTTAATTTTCCCTTTACGAAATTGTAGCATACATAATTGACATGGAGACTAGAGAAAACTAAAAACCAACATCACCACATGAAGACACACTAAACCCCAACCCAGAACTAACAAACATAAAGATTGAAATTGATATAGGGTTGAGGTCTCTAAGAAGTCTTATACAAGACTTAAGAAATACTAGAGAGACATCATGATTGTGTTAATCTCTTTTTCTACCAAGGAGAAGAGACAACCTCATAGGGTATTCTAGCATATATTTAGAGACACCCTATATGTTTTTTAAGAGGCGGTACTCATCTATTTTTTGCTCAAATAATAATTCTATCCAAATTTATAAACAATGGTTTTATCATTCATTACACTATTGCTTGAGCATGGAACAAGCAAAGAACAGATTGAAAAGAGAGAATTTCAAATCAGAAAGAAATAAAATTTTCTAGCATTGGATCATATCTATCCTTGTATCATGGAAAGACACAATGATATGTATGGAGAAAAATGAACAAAACAAAGAGTAACAAAGAATACCCCCCTAGAGAAATTTAAATGATTTAGAAAAAATCATATAATAGGGATGTAAAGGAAACTCATTCTTGATATTTCATTCTCAAACAGAAATCTGAAACCAAATAATTCATGAGCCCCAAGATAGCTCTCTATGGGATTTCAAAAATAAATACAAATTGACCATTCAATATCAAATAAAATGTTTGAAACAACTTGGCACCACACAATATTCCTAATAATTAAATGAGAAACAAAAAATGCATTCACCCTAGAGGGTTAGGATGAAACTCACTTGGACCATATATGAAGCAAAGGTAACTTGGAAGACAAAAAATAAATAATCAGAAATCAATCTTGTATACAAACAACATTCTTGAATGACAAGACTGGGTGATTTATAGATTGAGCAAGAAGAAAAGTGAGGGAACTGCTTCAGATAAATGTTTGTACTAAAAAAAAATGATAGAAGAGAATAACCCTTGTGTCTTTTTTTCATTATTTAAATAAGAGGGATTAGGTCCAGTCGAACCGTCTTAGTCATTTCTTTGATATCAAAAACTACTTGGACCAAGTCTTACAACTACTTGTTGATCATCAACTCTTTCTCAAGAGACACAAATGTGCCTTTGGTATCTCCAAAGTGGAATATTTGTACCATATCATTAATCATGATAGTGTGTGTGTGTGTGTGTGTGTGTAGATCTAAAGAAAATTGAAGCGATGAAGGATTAGCCTTGCCAAAAAACTCTTAAAAGTTTAAGAGTTTTTCTTGGTCTCACTAGTTATTATAGAAACTTCATAAGGAACCGTGGTAAGATTGTAGCTCCCCTTGTAGCCTTGCTTAAAAAAAATATTTTAGCTGGAATGATGTTGCAGAATGGGTCTTCCAAGACTTGAAGAATGCTATGTGTATGTTGAACCCATGAAATAACTCTTTTTTTCAACACTTTTTGTTTCTCACCCTGCCCATCATAGCCCTGAATACCTGTCATATTCATTATCTATTCCTTCATTGCTACCATTTTTGCATACAATCATGTTTTAAGTTACAAGGGATGAAACTAGGTAAAAAGTCCAGGTATTGATTGTCAAGTTCAATTCTGGTTTATTTCTAAGCATTCGTCGTGAAGTAGATATGTTCAACAGTCCTTCCTTGGACAAGGATTTTCTTCGAGCCTTGGTTGTGAAACGTAAGATGGTACCTCGACTCCATTCTCCTCAAGCTCGAGCTGGACCATCCACCCTTGGTAATTATCCTACCCTCCCATCAACTGGCTCACAATCCTTCCCCACCTCATCTCGTAATGCACCCTAGTGTTCTTTCCATAAGACCAATTCACACTCTTTTGCCGACGGTCGCGCACTTAAGAATATGCACCCCAACAAAACTTTGTTTGTCGAGATTGCTTGACTAACTCCCCTACAAATCCTGAGGTGGTTTCCCTTGATAACCCTACTGAAGCATATCCATCCCTCATTTGAATGACCACCAATGAACTAGGCACAACTACTATTCCTCTCTTTACCCATAATTTTCAGATAAAACATGAATCTGCCACCCCCATTATGGACAATGACAGCCAAAAGAACCTTGTCTCACAAGACTTGGTACAACGCCTTCAACTACCCACTACTCCACACCCATCCCCATACCAACTTGGTTGGGTACAAAATGTCATCCCTCGCCTCATAGTTTCTCGATGTTGTGCAGTCACTTTCACCATTGGTCCATTTCGTGATACTGTCACATGTGATGTCTCCCCTCTAGATTGTGTAGACTTATTACTAGGCCTCCCCTACCAACAAGCTCGACATGTTGTATACCATGCCAATTCCCACCAATATCATCTACAACTGGATGGTCACACCTATGTTCTCACATCATCTTCTCCTAAACCCACTCTGTCACTTATCGACAAAGCAACAATTATGCAAGTCAATATCAACAAATGTGTCTCCTTGTTGTTAGTGTGCCATGTTAAACCCGATAATTTGTCCACTCCTACACCTTTGGACATGCTCCCCTTGCTAGAATAATTTTCCATTGTATTTACATAGCCCACAGGATTACCCCCATCTCTCTCTATTGAGCATTCCATTGACCTCATACCCAATGCATCCTTATCCAACACCCCTTCTTACCACCTTACGCCTCGAGAAGCTTCTGAAATTGAATGCCAGATTAACCAAATTTTGGAATTCGACCACATCAAGCATTCATCATTGCCTTGTGCATCCCCTGCCTTTATTATCCCAAAGAAAGTAACTTTTGAGTGGAAACTTGTAACTGACTATAGTTCCCTCAGTAAATCCATTGTTAAAAACCAATATCCCCTTCCCCCAATTGAGGATTTGTTGGACCACCTACAAGGGATTTCTTCTTCACTAAGATGGACTTGACAACCAGGTGTCATCAAGTACGCATGCAGACAACAAACACATGGAAGACATCATTCAAGACCGAATTTGGACTTTTTGAGTGGTTGGTAATTCCATTCGGATTGACTCTTACAAGATGGCTCTATGATCCAGTAGCATTTCTCTAAGATGGCTCTATTCATTCCTTGTCATAAAACTACAACTACTGCAAAAACTACTAACCTCTTTTTCCACCATGTGTTGCCCCATTACAACTTACCCAGTAGTATCATTTCAGATCATGACTCCCACTTCCTCAATACCTTCTGGTGTACTCTATGGTCTTCGCTTGGATGCAAACTCCATTTTTCCATTGCATTTCACCCTCAAAGTGATAGCCAAACAAAGGTTGTCAACCTCACTCTAGTCCACTCTCTTCATAGCTACTTTGCCAAAAATAAGCAGTGGGACTCTTATCTGCACATCATTCAACAAAATTATAATAGGTCCATCCACTCCTCCACTGGCTTCTTACCCTTCGAGGTTTGCCTAGGATTTCATCAAAGTGCGCCCTCATAGTTACCACTCACTCTTGCATCCCCAGGGTTTGTACGACAACAACAAGAGAAACAATCAGTGTAGAGTTTCATTCACAACATTGCACAACAACATTCCCAAGTAGCAGAGGCATTGCAAGCAGCATAGGATCATGCCAAGAGGAGGCATGATAAATTCCACACACCATTGGTTTTTCAGCCTCGTGATCGAGTGTGGCTATCATCGGACAAGCACCGCTTTAGAGGAAAACATCATAAGCTCCACCCTTTTCACTACGGTCCATACATTGTGTTCGAAAGGATTAGCAAGAATGACTATCGTATGGACTTGCCACCACAACTTGGCATCCACGATGTGCTCAATGTCAACAATCTCAAGTTGTTCGAGCCACCACTCCTTGAGGAAAATATCACGATACATCATCCAATGGACAATATACCATATTTTCAGCCTCCTTTTCTCACGGACACCATTCTATACTCTTGGACTCACAACACTAGCCAACAACAGTATGTTTCCTACCTTGTGGGCCACAAGGGCCAAACACCTAGGTAGGCCAAGTGGATGTCTCCAACAACATTGCATCGTTCTTTCCCTCACTTGTTGGTGGAAACAAGGATGCTTCTGGATCTAACTAGGAAGGAATTGGGGCACCAAAGCGGGCACCCATCTCTCTCTACATAGTTGTTTCTATTTGTAAACTTCCCTCACCAATCTAGCTGAGCAGGACAATTCCTAATAAAGATTAGCATGATGTTTCCGTTAGGAAGTGCACTAAATAAAAAGTGAAACAACGCTTGTTAGTGAGAAATAAAGTAGCAAGTCTCTTGTTGTTGTAAATAAAAATCGCCCAATATGATAAAAAGGGGTGTCTTCTTGCTAAAATACAAGAAATGGTCTTTACTTCTCATTTTCCAGTGTTATTCTATTTTCATTTGTATTTTTGCAACATTATTTCTTGTGTATCAGTCTTGTTGTTACTGCATGTTAATTTTTACAGATAGAATTGTGGATCACTAACTATCAATTTTATCAAAAGAAAGTGACAGTTACTTGTTGATGCTAGTCATGTGGTTTTGAAGTTGTTCATGGATTGCATCAATTGACTATGTGAGGGACTTGATAGCTAGAATTACTTCATTCATCTTGTCTTCCATTATGAACATGCTTTTTATTATGAGTCATGCAACCATAAGAAAAAATATCGAGGAAGTACACCAATGCAATTAACATCATGAGAGGATGTTGTTGAGATAGGTCACTGTTAAGAGTCTCATCTAGTATAGGTCTACAAGGTCCACTTGAAGGGTTACCCAATAATTATATCAACATGTTTAGCATCATGAGAGGATTATTTTGAGATATGTCTCCTATATTAGTCTAGTTTGGTTGGGGATAGTTTTTTACTCTTTTCAAAGTATTTACTCTTGCTTGAATATTATTATACTAACAAAATTCTCAAATTCTTTATATTCCAAGTATGTAGGATTTTTTCTACTTGTGTTATAGATGATAAAGTTTGCAAGGTTCTAATAGAAAATGAGTGTCAGGTGCTATAGATCTCTGATATACTTGAGGGTTTCTAGGAATAGTAATTGATCGATGTTTCACAGTACTAACTAAGGAGGAACAACTGTACCTTTAATTGTACTATTCAATTTCCTAGTATGTAAGAGTGATCTCCACGAGTGTTGTGCTTAATGTACTATAACAATAAGATCACTGATGTGTTTATGTACAGATGGTTTCATATGTACCTAGGAGTCTTCCATTATACCCAAGGGCACGTGGAAGTTCAAATATGTATACATATTTTTTCTAATGTGGGAGTACTTGTCATGATCAACATAGGTGTATAAGGGCATCCTACTATGGGACTGCACTTGTATTCACTAGTTGTATGATTTCAAGCCACATTTTTACCTGTTGAAGAATTGGTTGTGTTAAAATATGTTGTAATACATCTCTAGCCTAAAAATAGTTCTTTGAAGATTAGGTGTATATTGGCACAAAAAAGTGCTTTGATACCACTTGTGGGGTATCTTGATTGTTGAAATAGAAAAACTAAAGCAATATTGACAAAAATACAACTGCAAAAAGAAAATAAAATAGAACCAAAGTATTGAAGTTGCAACAATAAAAAAATCTTTATTGATATTCTAAATATGAAGTAATGTTGTTGGCCCTTGACCAAGTTTTGAGGATCCCTGGTCATGTTTGACCTACTTTTGGGACTTTGACAGACTGTAGAAGGCAGAGCGTAAGTCGAAGCGGAGATCACGGGATCTCGAACCCTTTTTAGGGCTTTTGGGGTCTTGGGATTATGTAATGGGTATGGGGATGTCGACCCATGGGTTTACCCATGTTTATGCCCTTTTTGTAATGTATAAATAGAAAGATAGGCGATGTAAGTAAGGGGTGTATGTGATGCTAAGTGCAAAGGCACAAGTGTGCGATGCTAAGTGCTAAGTGCAAGTAATAGTTGTAAATGCTTTGTGCATAGTGTGTGAGACTTGCAAGGCTAAGTGAAAGTGACTGTAGGATACCGTGTAAAGGCTTTGTGTTGTGACCTAGCTCGGGAAGGAGGATCTGGCGGAGTGCATGCAGATCTCCTATCCTATGCAGAGTAGGATTTTGAGGCTCTGTGAATGTAGCTGATTGGAAGAAGATAATAAAAGAGAAGAAGAAGTTGGTGGATGTAGCCCCAGGCTAGGGGTGAACCACGTATATCATGTGTTGCTATGCTTTGTGCGATGTATTGATATGTTTATGCATTTACTTGCTTAAGTGCTTTGATATAGATGAATTATAGATAGATCTGTTGATGCGCTTTGCTTAATAATATGGATGAATGCTAGATATAACCTATATGAATGTGCTTAGTTCTTGAATATGCTAGATCTGGGTGAACACTGCGATGCTCTGTAATTAGGGTTTTATCTGCGAAGTAGACACTGGTTAAATATTGATGAACTGTAACTGCTAAGTGCTCTGTTAAGGTGTTATAATCACAGATCAGTGTCCCAGCTAAGGTTGCAGGCATCTGAGTCCTGCAACCACCCCTGCCTCTACCTCGAGTGAGACTTCATCTGCTTCGCAGGCGTTGCCGAAAGGGCCAGTAGTTAGGGTTTTGTTGGTGCGCTCTTGAGCGTTGAACCCTAGGTCTACCCCTATGCCAACAAATGGTTCCATTGTGGGGACCTAAAACTGTGATTGCTGGGAACTGAAGTAAAGAGAAAGATAATATTTGTGCGTAGATATGCTGCTGAAGTGTGTAGTATCCGACCTGAAATTGTGATTGCTAGGAATTGATAGAAAAGAGAAAGCTCCGTGCATATATCTATTGCCTTATTGCATAGTATTCTACTTGACTTGTGAAGCTCTGTGCTAAGAAGAGAAGTCAAATCTGAAGAAAAGAGGTAAGATCTGAAGGATTTGTTCTTTGTTAAAGGTAAGAACAGTGAAAAGTTTTGATTGAAAAGGAAAGATAAGTGAAATTTTTTATTTCGAAAGTATGGATCTAGGTATGTTTGATAAATTTTTTCCTAGCCTAAAAACTAGGGCACAACTAGAAGAAAGAAGATTTGATATGAGTATATCTGATAGAAATGATGAAAGATATTTTATTCCTATGCATAGAAAGAATGTTTGGACTAACAAATGGATGCAGGATCCTAGAAAGAATTTTTTGCAGGTTAGTTACTGTGACCCTAGTGCGCAGTACAGGAAAGGTTGGGGACCATTCAAAAGAAAGAGAGGATTAACTCTTTTCTATAGTTGCAGAAGACCAGGGCATCTTGCTAAGGAATGCCTTGGTAGAAGACCTGGTTGTCTTTGTTGGAAATCTATGGATCATGAAGTTTTGTATTTTCCTAGAATGATTGCTAAGGTTGAAATAATGAATATAAGACAAGAAAACCATGAGAAAAGTCAAGAAACTGAAACCACGACAGAACCCCAGAAAGAATCAAAGACTGTATTACTGCAAATGAAAGAAACCCTGAATAATCACCAAAATATCAACTTATCAGAGATCTTCAAAGAAAAAGAGTGCATAGAAACACGAATAGGAAACTTCGACATTGACTGTGTCCTAGATGAGGAAACACAGGTGAATATCATGATAGAAAGAACTTGGGAAATTTTGGGAAAGCTTGTTATGATTCCTTTATTAGGAGGGATGGGATTATTCAGAGGGAAGTTGATAACCCTATGTGGAAGACTTACCCAGATATCTATGAGTGCTCATGGAACTTCGACAGAGGAAGAGATTGAGGTTGTTAAATTCGTTGAGAACANCTATGCATAGAAAGAATGTTTGGACTAACAAATGGATGCAGGATCCTAGAAAGAATTTTTTGCAGGTTAGTTACTGTGACCCTAGTGCGCAGTACAGGAAAGGTTGGGGACCATTCAAAAGAAAGAGAGGATTAACTCTTTTCTATAGTTGCAGAAGACCAGGGCATCTTGCTAAGGAATGCCTTGGTAGAAGACCTGGTTGTCTTTGTTGGAAATCTATGGATCATGAAGTTTTGTATTTTCCTAGAATGATTGCTAAGGTTGAAATAATGAATATAAGACAAGAAAACCATGAGAAAAGTCAAGAAACTGAAACCACGACAGAACCCCAGAAAGAATCAAAGACTGTATTACTGCAAATGAAAGAAACCCTGAATAATCACCAAAATATCAACTTATCAGAGATCTTCAAAGAAAAAGAGTGCATAGAAACACGAATAGGAAACTTCGACATTGACTGTGTCCTAGATGAGGAAACACAGGTGAATATCATGATAGAAAGAACTTGGGAAATTTTGGGAAAGCTTGTTATGATTCCTTTATTAGGAGGGATGGGATTATTCAGAGGGAAGTTGATAACCCTATGTGGAAGACTTACCCAGATATCTATGAGTGCTCATGGAACTTCGACAGAGGAAGAGATTGAGGTTGTTAAATTCGTTGAGAACAACACCCCATTTTCTATGTTATTAGGAAAACCCTGGATTGAGAGAAATCAAACCAGAAGAAAGGAAGAGGAATCCCTAGAACAGAAGAAGCAAGAACTAAGAGACTTCATGACGAAGAGGATATCACACTTGATTGAAGAACATGAGAAAAGATTGAAGCTATTTAAATCCAACCACTTGGATGTCGAAGTTGAAAGAACACAAGAAGACTCACCGAAGAGTGGAGCACCTACCTCAGACAGAGAATAATTATTACTCTCTAACCCTACGGAATACCATCAACAATGCGAAGTTACTATGTTAAGGGGAGATAAGAATCATAATGGGAAGATGAACCCAGTAATGCATATTATAGGGAAGAAGGCTAGAAAGCTCAGTAAGAAGAGGGAAAAGACAGAAAAGTTGCAGAATGTTCCAGAAGGGACTTCGCAGAAGGAAAGCTTTCAAAACTGGAACTTCCCTAAGATATCAGAATAACACAACATGGCACTTCACCATGGCAAAGAAATATAGCTGTTGAAAGCATTACAACCATTAGCCTGATGCCCCAAATGGTTAGAACAACAGTTATGGCCAGAAATATCACCATCAAACCATTGGGACCACATCACAATAGACAGAACCACATTGATGAAGGCCTCTCATCCATTGGAGAGATCTGTTACACCGCTGTCTACTTATTGCATCGACTGTTGCACCAAAAACACTTTTGCGAATTCTATCCTAACCAACTCATTACTACTGCGCTGTGTTTATTGAGATTGACACATGTTCTATTTCTTTGAGCACTCATTCATCTAGTGCCTGAGTTATCTGATCTAAGCATGCATGTCGGACGAGCTCAACGCCACAGAGAAATTCATTAAAGAATTTCTAATCGACCTTATGGCCGAGAAGGTGATGTCCATCGGAGCTCAAGCCTCATCGATGAGAGGTGTGCAAGCCTTCTTGTCGATTGCTCGTGGATCCAGACCATCCCCACCTGCAACAGAGAAAAGAATGAAGCACAAAGATGACCTAGAAAGCGCAAAGTTAATCCTGACTACATCCCGCCTTTGGCTGGCACGGTGAGTTGTGATAGTGTCCGAAGAGACTTTGATTACACCATGGTTACTGCGTACCTCCCGAAGGGAGTATGTGCAGCTAGAATGGAGCAGGAGAAGATCGCGACATTAAAATTCAACGACTTCAACCTAGGGGACCGCAAGAACTACAACATGCTCGCTCATTACAAGTATTTGACCAGGACGAAGGGGAAGAACTCGAAAATAATCCCCCAACCATGGACTATGAACCTCACGCAGTCCACCCTCCTGAATGTGATGAAGATTCCACACTTTGGAAGGCACCAGGAGGTTAACGTGTGTGTTAAGCTCTTGCTATCATGTTACCATGGAAACTATCTATGGCTAGACTAATGCATCACAGTCAATCTGACGCTGATCCATAGGATCATCGAATTGAGCATGCAGGGACCCGATCCACATGACTCCTACCCAGGGAAGGCTACGGATCACGCATTGGCACAGAGGATCAAAGACATATATGGTGATGTAGAAAAGGGGATGTGAGGCTACAAGGTAGCTTCCATCCAGAATGGCGTAGTGTGCCTGGCCTGCCAGCTGATCACAGGAAATCTCGTGAGAAAGAAAAAACCTACACATGTCACAAAATTCGCCGTTGACCTCGCTGGGAAATGTGTAGAAGGACTCCATATGAACTGGGTGAAGTACCTAGTCAACCAGCTGGAATTGGATTGTCGCGAAGCTTAGGATCAGGGTTATGAGTTCCACTTTAGCTAGCTCTTATTCCTCATAGCGTTTACTACTTGGGAGATGCCGAAAGGTGCGACCTTCCTGGACATTGAACCATTCGAACCGATCACTACAAAGTTCACCACACTCTAGTACTCGAGCGACATGGGAAAACAGTGGCAGTCAAATGGAGTATTCCACACGTACTATCTCTAGTTGAAGAGGGATATCAGGGTTGTCCGTTGCATGATGCCGAACAACCTGCACCAGTTCAGACCTCTCATGAAGTTCCACGCATATCGACACTTTATTTATATCACTGCGCGCTCAAACAAGCATAAAGAAGAGCTTCAGTCATACTATAAGTTCATAGAGGAGGACCTCGACAAGATAACTAAGGACTGGTCCGCATACCTCCTTATCCCTGCTGACCTTGTAGAAATATCTAATCCTAAACTAATTGGCAGCTCAGAGGCCACTCATGATACACCTGGAACCAACAGAAGGAAGAAGACTGAAGAGGTACAGAACCTGAGAAGCGCATCGAAAGAAACCACTTCAGAATCACCAGGGTGAGGAGGTGATGATGAAGTATATAGAGGAGAGAACAATGAAAAATAAGATCAGTAGAATCAAGGTGAAGTAACACCTCCTAGGGATCCTATTGATGAGGCTGATCTCTCGAAGAAAAGAAAGGTTTCCCCCACAAAACCTACCTCACAAAAGAAGTTAGGAGCAAGAAAAACCACGATGTGAACCGTGCTCACGATCGATGACTTCGACTTCATCATCGTAGTTGTAGCAGATGCCTTGTAGGACGTCTTGCAGAAACATGAAGCCAAGAAAGAGGAGATGTATGCCATAATCGAGGTTGAACTCAAAGGGGTACAATAGGCCCTTCAATCCAGCCACGCAATATCCACTGCGCCCCTGCCATCAGAAGCACCAGAGTTGGGAGATGAGCTTGCCCAACTCCGCATAATAGCTGATGCGACTGAAGTTGGCCTTCGTCGCACACAGGAAGAACCAGAACAGGCCACAGAGGCCCTAAAGCAAGTGCAAAAAGCAGTCATAGAGCAACGTTGAGTTGCGGAGCAGGAGAAGGTTGCTCCCCAAAGTTTGAAGAGGAGAAATCAGAAATCCAACAAGAGAAAGAGTTGTTGCTCGTAGAGCAACTTGGAGTCAAAGAAGCAGTCAGCAGAGCACTTCGCTCTGTGATAGGCTTAGAGAAACAAGCAGAAGAACTAATAGAGCATCAAGTAGCGCAGCTTGAGGAAGCTATCCAACAGCTTCAACAGAGAATCGTAGATCTAGAGCTATGAACAGTTCCCAACACCCCACAGGATGTACAAGATCAAAGAGAAGCAACTGCTCGAAGCACAGTTGAGAGAATTAAGTCCCTCACCATGGAATGTAAACAACTAAGTGATCGCAGTGCCCAGACTTATGAGAGACTCACTGAATACCTTAAACTGAAGGCATTGGAGTCACAACTCCAGGAGGAAAAGAAGAAAGCAGTGAAAATATAGGTGTAGTTGAAGCTCCTGTCAACAGTCGAGAGGATGAAGCAATCCCAAGAACAACACACTTCTCAACAACAGGTCCATGTCATTCAGAGTAGAGTCATGGAAGTGACTCAGATGCTCCAACGAATCTAGGACAAATCTTTCCAACTATTCGCAGAGATCGAAGGCTGAGGAGCAGAACTGGAGCAAGCTGTCACTACAGCTGAACAATGCCTAGAGAGACCTATCAATGAAGCAATAATCCAAGAGTTTTTTGAGAATGAGTCCTTGGCGCAACAACAGGTCGAAGTAGCTCGAGCCAATCTCGAGACTTTTGAAGCAGAGATACCCAGATCAGAGTGACTCGGGATGAGTCACAGGTGAGTGTTGGGGGCCTGTTGGCCCTTGAACAAGTTTTGAGGATCCTTGGTCATGTTTGACCTACTTTTGGGACTTCGACAGTTTGTTGAAGGTGGAGCGCAAGTCGAAGTGGATATCATGAGATCTTGGCCCCTTTTTAGGGTTTTTTGGGTCTTGGGATTATGTAACGGGTATGGGGATGTTGGCCCATGGGTTTACCCATATTTAGGCCCTTTTTGTAATGTATAAATAGAAATCTAGGTGATGTAAGTAAGGGGTGTATGTGATGCTAAGTGCAAAGGCACAAGTGTGTGATGCTAAGTGATAAGTGCAAGTAATAGTTGTAAATGCTTTGTGCATACTGTGTGAGACTTGTAAGGCTAAGTGAAAGTGACTGTAGGAGACTGTGTAAAGGATTTGTGCTGTGACTTAGCGCATGGAAGGAGGATCTGACGAAGTGCACGTAGATCTCCTATCCTATGCGGAGTAGGATTTTGAGGCTCTGTGCATGTAGCTGATTGGCAGAAGATAATAAAAGAGAAGAAGAAGTTGGTGGACGTAGCCTGGAAGGTGAACCACGTATATCTTTTGTTGCTATGCTTTGTGTGATGTATTGATGTGTTTATGCATTTACTTGCTTAAGTTCTTTGATATATATGAATGATAGATATATCTGTTGATGCTTTGTGCTTAATAATATGGATGAATGTTGGATCTAACCTATATGAATGTGCTTAGTGCTTGAATATGCTAGATCTGGGTGAATACTTCGATGCTCTGTAATTAGGGTTTTATCTGCGAAGTAGATACTAGTTAAATACTAATGAAATGTAACTGCTAAGTGGTTTGTTAAGGTGTTGTAATCACAGATCGGTGTCCCATATAAAGTTGCAGACATCTGATTCCTGCAACCACCCCTACCTCTACCTCGGGTGAGACTTCATCTGCTTCACAGGTGTTTCCGAAAGGGATGATAGTTATGGTTTTGTTGGTGCGCTCTTGAGCATTGAACCCTGGGTCTGCCCCTTTGCCAAAAAATTTTCACATGCCTCTTCAAGAGTGTTGTGAGA
Organism: Picea sitchensis; assembly: GCA_010110895.2. Taxonomy (NCBI): domain Eukaryota; kingdom Viridiplantae; phylum Streptophyta; class Pinopsida; order Pinales; family Pinaceae; genus Picea; species Picea sitchensis. The sequence goes on from SNQJ01S0048707.1 coordinate 51,453, forward strand.
AATTTCACCATGCGGACAAGTTGAACTTCCCTTTGGACCAAGACCCCTTCTTTGCTCCAAAGGCAGAAGAAAAAAAATGGTTACTACTTCCTTTTAGATCTAGTTCCTTAACCTATAGATAGAAGAAGGGAGACTTAATTTTTTCTCGAAGTTTTTTCTCGCTGCTCCAATACCTTCAACAACCAAAGAGACCTACAAACAAGAGGCAACAAAACCTTTCTACTTCTACTAGATCTCAATAGGTAAGAACTAAATATATCTACACTTTATTTGACATAAGCATAGACATTATAATGAACAACATAATGAAAGGAATAGACCAAGTTGATATTAAATGGAAAGCCAAAAGAAAGAACTTACAAATCATGTTTGATGCTGCAACAATATTATCCAATCTCTCCATTCCATCCCTTGCATGAATGTCTTGAGATCAAAATGATGATGCTTAGATGAATTCCTCTCCCCTTTTCACCTTGGAATGCCCTCATTGTATAGGGTTTAGAGGCTTAACCACCATGACATATTTTTGGAAGTTGTTGAGGATATGACTCCATGAAGTGAGATTTTAGCCTAAGATAATGCCATGGGTTATGATTCAACCCAAACAAACCCCATCTCCTTTGGATTTGGACCTTAGAAAAAGGTGGAATTCCATAACTTCCTCTAACCACATCAACGCTCCCTCAAAGAAGAGTACATATCGTTTCCACTGCTCCCCTATAATGGAGTAGGGGGAATTGATAGGAGATCAATGCTCCCTATACATGAGAAGGGGGGCATTGACTTTCAAACACCTCCAAAAAATGGTCAAAATTCCAAGTAAAGGGCATGGTTCCAGCTCTCAAATGATGGGTTTCTTACTCCAAAATGACTTGGGGATTATGAAAAATGTTCTTTAATGGTTTCAAAGGGTTATGACACTTAGTAAAGTGAATGTGACACTTAGTAAGGTGCATACGACACTTGACCAATTTCATGCAACATTTAATAAGGTGCATACGACACTTTACGACACTTGTGACACTTAGGTGTAAATAGATGTGACACTTAAGTGTGACATTTTCATGTGTAACATATGCCCCCTAAAGTGTGAGGTCAGAAGAGAAACTAATGGCCAAAACACATTATAAAAATATCGATGCAAGGGTGTTGGAGTATGATGCAGATCCCCACCCTCACTTGGGGTCCACTGACCTCCCAGTCTAAGGATCTCAAATTTACAAGAGATGGATCAACTCTCTTGGTCTCTCTAGACCTCTTCTTTGGATTTCCATGTGTTTTTGCTTCCAAATTTGGGACAAAAATGGCTCTCTGGTAGGCTCTTGCTAGTTAGGCACTGCATCCACATGACCCTGGGCTCAAAACTAGGGTCTATCTCCTTTAACTCCGCCCAATTCGGGACTTCAGAGCTATCACGCTCCAGGAGTCTCCAACAACCCCACTCTGAAATCCTCTGAATTCATAGTTTCCCGGAGCATCGAATCCCTGACAAGATCGAAGGCTCTAATCCCTCACTTAAATCAATGGTAGACCAGACTTCATCAGGTTTCACCTGTGTTAACACCCCACCTTCTCAGAGAATCGAACTTCGAAGGGGGAGATCTAAAGATCCATGTTAATCCGTCAAATCGACTGTCTACAGAGCTCTTCATGAATTCAAGCTTCGAGAGTCTCATGTGCATCAAACTCCAGATCCTCCAGAGTGCTCTAGTGCTGAAACACGTGATTGGATGATGCAAGTCCCTGCGAGATCTGATGGCCAAAAATGATTCGGGCCTTCGGACCTTCAGGGGCTCAAAATCATCTACACTTCGAACCTCCCAAACTCGCAAAGTCCAAAGGAATTCAATGTGTAACCCGTGCGCAACTCTGGTAGATTTGACAGCTGTCAGATCTTCGACCCATGCTCAGACTAATCTTGTCCATCCAATTCTATTATTCGATGATCTTCCTTCCCTTGAAGATTTTGGGCACAAATTCTTTTGTGCTTGAAGATTTGTGAGAACAACTCCTTCTTTTCTTGAAGACTCAAAGGGTTTCGACCCTTGACGCCCACCTGATGCAGCTCCAACACTTAGACTTTGAAATATTTCCCTTGGCCTTAGATTATTTTCGACACCTCTTGACTGTGTCGGCCCTTCTAGACTCCTTGCAAGGGTCTTCAACTGAGATCAATATACTCAAAGGAGTATATGTGTGCACTCCTTTCACAACCTCTGCAACATTTCTCTATCTCTCCTGAGCTTCAAAGTCTTACCAATGACTCCTAGTTTGCATACTCGCGTCTCTAAAACTTCTGAAAGATCTCGGGCTTAAAGATTTTCTCGAAAATATCTCTACGTACTCCTTGCATTCGCTTGCTCTAAGAATCTTCCAACCCTTAACCAAATTTCTCTCCTGACGCACACCTTGCGTGTGTCCTTCCTAAACCTTTCTCTCCTTAGAGAAACAATGCACTCCTTGCACTGGTTCTTCCAAAACCTCACGTTATCTCTCTCGATCTTCTGAGTCAAACTTGACTTTGTCTGTGCACACCTTGCGGGCACTATGCACTCCTTGCACCAAATCTCTTAGAAGAGAAACAATAGAAGCTTATAAAAACATCAAATATTTCTACTCTTAAACATAAAAAACATGTTCATAGATGAAATACATATAAACAGAAAGACTGCAAGAAATATCACATGCATTCAGTGAATTCAATAACAGAGAACACCATGCATTTGGAACCAAACCTCCCTATTTGTATTCCTTCAGTAAAATATGTACACGAGTTCCTACAAATTTTTGCAATTCACCATAAGCTTCCCTATCTCTCTCAAATAATAATCAACCGCCTCATTTGGGCATACAAATACATTCATTTAACCAAGAAGAGGCTTCTCGAGCCTTCCTCCCGACTACCTTTGTGGTATCCTATCAAAATTTAAGACACCTATCTGTTAAGGCCTTATGACAATAAATGGCCATTACAATCAGATCCAAGCTACTGCTCAACACCTATACAATCCTATAGACATTTAATAAATTACAATCCCCTTTGATCTCATGTGATGGCTCAAGCCTCCAAAACATTAAAAGGTCTTTAATCACAATATTTTCAAAACATTAAAATGATGTGCCCTTCCTTGAGTTCAAAATTGACTTGAAATGCATGCACTGGGCGCTGAGTTGTCCTCCACTCGACCTTTTTAAGTGTTGATAGAGATGCTCCTACATCATACTCCCCAGCTAATAAAAACATGAGCTCCTACTCATGGCCTTGTTGCTACTATAGCTAAAGCCCTTCTGGGTCCCAAACCTTAATTTGGAATTGTCTCCTTGTCTCTTTCCCTTGTTCTTGATGTTGTTGTTCCCCTGTTGTTGCAGACTCTTCTCCTGGTTTTCAAACCTTGAACTGTAGGGATTCACCTAATTTGTCACTGCATTTTTATCTGGTCTCCTTGGATAGCCTTTTCATCAACCCTCTCAACTCCATGATCTCCTTGTCCAATTTATCCTCTGATAGGTTCTTTTTCTACAACTCTTTCTCATCCCCTGGTAATCAACTTGTTGCAGGTTTCTGCTATTGCTACCCACTGGTTGCTTCTCCTTCTCACTTATTGTTTTAGGACTCTGTCTTTCATTAAGGTTCTCCTCTCTATTTTTCATAACTACCTCCCCTTGGTAATATTCTCCTACCTTCGGGTGGTTTAACCATTTTTCCAACATCTCTATTTCCTTCTCCCACTGAGTGGGTGCCAAATCTGAATACTCCTCTGGGGATTTTCTCTAGTTCACCACTATGCAATTTTTCTCTCCCTTTTCTTCCTTGTGAATATAACTTGACTTCTATCCATTCTCCTTCCTTTTGACAGTCTCCAATGGCCATCTCTTTGTTGCACCTGCTACCACACACAAGTTGTTGGTTTCAAAAACCTCAGGTTCTTTAGCCTCTTCCCGGGATGTATTCTGCATGACTTCCTTCCTCCTCCAAAGGTTCCTTCTCACTCATGAGAAGTATGATTGAACTAGCCTCCTCTTTAGTTCCTCTCTCTCTTATTGGCAGTAACATATGTGTACGACCATTCCTTTCGAGGGTGTAAGTGTTTTTCCTCCCATCATGTATGACCTTCCTGTCACATTGCCATGGTCTCCCCAACAAAACATGACAAACGTCCATGGGTATGAAATCACACATAATTTCATTTCGACTTTGCATTGTCGACTTACCATCACTTGGTGTCCCTCCTGCAACCACGATGCCTTGTACGATTTTGGATGTGCAGTTGTCTCTAGCTCCAACTTCTCCACCATTTATGTGGACACTAAATTATCAGTGCTCCCACTGTCAATTATTACCTTGCATACCATGTCCTTGGTCTTGCAAGTAGTCCTAAACAGACTGTTCCTCTGAACAATATCTTTCACCTCTTTCTTTGGTTTCAAGAGGACCTTCCTCATCATGAGTGATGTTCCTTCCTCTGTTGCTTTTGCTTCCATCTTTGTCTCCATCTCCTTCTATTGTGCTTCAAATATGTGAGCTCCTTTGGCTCCTGTATTATTTCTCTTGGGACATTCCCAAGACATATATCCCATCTTCCCATAGGCGTAGCATCTCACTTCCCCACCTCTGCCTCTTCCTCTTACTTGAGGAAATGAGTTTCTGCCACCATAGTTTCCAGCCCTAGAGATTTCTCCTCTGGTATCTTTCACCTGGTTGTCAGAGCTGTTAACACATAAGATTGATCATGTTCTCCAAGAATTATATCATTCCATAAAATAAAATCCTCCTCAGAGTATGCAAGCTATGGTTGAGTTGGCTCTGTGAACTAGTTAAGGAAGAAGGTTGTAGGTTGGATAGGTTGCAAGCATCCTGGTGCAAGTATGAAATTACCAGGATCAACCTCATAGCCATTAGGTACTCCATGAGATTTTTTATCTTGTTTGGAGGTCATGAAGGGTTTTTCTACTTTATTCTCCTTTGGTGCTACGAACTGGCTTAGGTGCTATAGATTTAGACATGTGCTACAAAATGTGTTGCTGAAACTCTGTTTTAAGACCGTTGAACTGACATTTTTGACCAGTTGACGTCCAGGAGGATTTCCAGATGAACCAATATGAATTTTAAAAATACAAAGGAGGTTATTGTCAAGCATGTACCCAAGAACATTAACCTCTTTCATTTTTCAAATAGGTGTCATGGATTAGGAGATTCAAAGGAATCTTTGAGGCCAATTGTTTCAGTTTTCGTGATTTCCTATTTGAGACATGTTTTTGTGACACCTATTGCGACCAACTGGAGATGAATTTAACAAAAATGAGAGAGATTTCTCTTCATAACTAGCTTATATACAAACACCACTCTCATATTTTACACAACTGTTATGGTTTGATAATTACAAGTGGCGTTTTGAAGCCTATTTTTCGGAATTTTGCCTCCTGAAAAGCAGGAAATTAGTTAAAACATGTCATATTTTGTTTGTAGTTGTTTCTATTTTGGGAAAGGGGTGGGAGTTCAAATGGGTGAGCTGGAAAGGACCTATATGGATATATATTCATTTTAAAAGAAGGTAAGAGGGTTGGAATCTTGGCTGGAGGAGCCATTTCTCTTGTTCCTGGGTGTAAAGACTCCAAATTTCATTTTGCAGTTCAATGCAGAGGTTATCTCCTTTAGGAGTTTCAGATTCATCATAGTGTTATGTTTGGATTGTAAATTTCCTATGTTATATTCATTACCATTTATTGTTAATATATTTATAGTATTTGACTGAGAGGAAATGTTTGGAATTGATTCTATTTTAATGCTCCATTCATACATCAAATGCTTATTGTGTTGTTTGTAAATCACTGGTTCAGAATTAATTCTTGCTTAGTGCTTTGTTCTAGTAGTTTCCCTCTATGTATGTTATTCTGAAGTTGCAATAAGAATTCATCCATGGGTAGATGCTCTTACTATGGTGGACTTCCCCCTCTTTTCAAACTCTCAATTCATAAACTCTCAATTGTTGAACATAGTGCTTACTTTGCCTCAAACCTTCAGAAATAAACCAACTAGCCATTGACTGTTAAGGCATTGCGATTTCAGGTTTTGACTCCATTGCCCATTGATACATTTTCCTTGCTTGTCCTACCAAATTTTGTAAACACAAACCTATTCTTATCAGAAATCCGACCTTCTGAATGTTATTTTTGAATATCTTTTGAGTCTTAGAGCCTTTTGGCCCTTGAGAGAGCCCTCTCTGATTGTATAGGTCAAAAATACACTCTAAAGTAGGTTGAAATGGTTACCTTGGGGTTTCCTTGATATATCCCAAGGAAAATACTGAGTGATAAGATCTTGGCGCCATTGCCGGGGAACCAAAGCTATCGTCTTCCTCGGGAAAGAACGACAAAGCTTTAGAGCTGATTGTTGATGGTGAACAAATGTCAGATACAAGAAGGCCATGTACCTTTCACCCGACGACTCCACTCCTGATTAAATCAAATTTATAGACTCCACTAGAGGACGAGCTCACATGACAGAGATATGGAAGTACAATATGGAAGAATCAAGTACTCAGGCTTGAGTTTTCTTCAAGAAGTATTATTCTGTTTTATCAATATCTTCTTGTCCTTTCCTAATTTTTCCAAAACAAATTTTCTTCATTTGCTGCATTCAAATGAAGACCATGAACCCACTCTTGTATATCCTTCACTATAAAATGTAAATATACCTTCTCTTCATATAGATGATTATGACCAAGACCCTTTAAAAGAAAGTCATGGGAACTATTCCTTTCAAAATTTTATGCCATGAGAAGAATGAATAATGAAACTGTCTCGAATTTCAGTAAGAGATTTGCTAGTCATTATTACAAAATACCCAAAGAGATCCAACCAACTGAAGGTACTGCCAAGTTATATTATGCTATCACCTTCCATTCATATTTCTCTTTTTATCTCTTGGAGAGGAAGTCGGTGTCTTTGCAGCAGATGTTCTCTGATGCCCAAGAGGTGGAGGAAAATATCAGAGCTTGTGGAAATATTTTAGATAAGTTGGACGATGAAGCGTTGAGTCTTAAAAAGTGTGAGAATAGGCATGGACAACAAGAAGAGGCTGATTTGGAACTGTGTTTATTTTTTCATGAGGATAATATTACAACATATTATGATCAAGTGGCTGACTCACCAGTTGTTGATCCAAATCCTCTTGCTATGGATATTCAAGAGGTTTTCAGAGTATTATGATGATTATGAAAATTTTCTTCTGGAGCAACCATTTGTAGGTTCATCTCCGAGAGATGATTCTTTTTAGCAGTCTTATGAAGGTTTACAACCCACACATTTCAGCCATGATGATAGACAACAAAAAGGTAGTGATTTTTCTAAAGTAAATGCTCTACCCTTGTGCTTTTCTTCATTCCAATTTCTGAAAGAGAGAGTTCACCATCTTATAAACCAACAACCTTCTAAAGATGTTATTGATCCCATAGTTTGTTATGCGGAAGGTTTTACCAATTCAAGTTTGCAGCCATCAAGTAGTTGTGAATTTGAAAGTGAAGAATATGAAGATATAAATAATTTAAGTCATCATGGATATGAGAATAGTTAGGCAGTTTTCTATTCGAACCATTCATTTCCTAAAACTTTATTTCAAGAACAAGTTGGTCAACAAACAATTTTCCTTTCTTCCTTTGAAAATCAAAATAGCATTTCTTTTGAAGGACATCAGGGGTCATTTTCAAACTCTTTCCAGGCTGATGGTGAGTATAAAGGATTGAAACAAAAAACAACATATGAAACTGAAGATAGTTGTTTTATATGTGTTGATCAACAAGAGGTTTTTCTTCATGAGATGCAAGATCCTTTTGCAACATGTTCGCAGTCAATGAGTGAGCTTAAGTTTTCAGATTTGGTTAGTGATGAAACTGATTTCAAAATCTTAGATGCATTGCCTTTAATTAGGTATTCCTTGTTTCCTTTGAAGAAACACATGTAGAGGATCCAACCAGTGGATGAGATGCTTGCATGGCTCCATTGGATTTTTCATTTCACTTGATCAAACAACTCAGGGGATAGCTTAGGGTAGGTAGGTTGTGTGAAATAAGCTTAGCACCCTGAGCATCTCTTTCAGCAGTTAGTTTTCAGTTTTTATTTGGTTTCAGTTGAAGGTCACAGGTCAGAGCAGCTTTCACAGGTTAAAGGTTGGGAGCAACCCATGGATAAGGCACTAGAATTGGATGTTCTTTGATCTAAAAATGATGAAGACTTGTATTCTTGAAAATATTTGCAAGTTTTAATTTATGTGTTCTTATGAAAATGGATCAATTTTACAAACACAACTTTTTATAGAAATAGCATATTCAAGATGCATATAAACAACAACAAATAATAGAGAACAAAAAACACATAACACAACAAATGATAAAGGAGTTCACCCCTCTCTTGGGCTACATCTCCTGGTCCAGCTTCCAATGGATCTTTTGTATTATTTTCTCAAAGTGCTCAAATATGTGCTTTATAGTGCTCAAAATGCAAAATAGATGGCTCCAATGGCTTCAGAACGTCCAAAAACCCCTAGTTGGGCTTTTTCGGCACCTTGTTTGGCCAAACATTGAAGAAGATAGGATTCCTGGAAGTTCCCCTTCAAACTTGTTGTCTTTGGATCGCCAAAATGCACCTCTTCCTCCTCAACCTAGCCCCCACGCACATTTATTTGTTAAAACTCAACATCAGGTGTAACCACACAAATGGTGCGAACTGTAGGATGGTTACGCGCTAGCCCCTAACTGCCTAGGACCATGGGCATGTGAAGCACCATATAACTGCACACATACATGTAAAGGGCCACATTTAAAACCATATGGTAACGGGTCGGAGGCGTGCACCAATGGTCCTATTGTATACACATAAGACCGGGGCTCATATGAAAAGGGGCTACGTTTAAACATATGGCCAGAGGGTGTGACACGCCGGTGGTTACATTGTAATGTATATGACCGGGGGCCGGGGCTAAGCCACGGCTCGGACCGTGCCCATTTCAAAACCATTCAAATTCAAATAAATTTTAAAAGGTATAGTGTTAAGAAACACGTGGGTGGCACATCGGTTTGGGGGCCCTTCCCAAAGTTTTTCCCCTACCTGGAGGTCGCGGGGTCGAATCTAGCCAACAACATAAATTTTAAACCAACGCAGGGGTGACACGTGGCGACCACTGGGTGGGCCACGTGTTAGCATTTCATTCGCCATCAATGACACGTGTCATACGCCAACTTGTTCAAAATTCTACGAACCAACACCTACCACATGTCATACGGCCCTGCCATGTGTCATATGGCTCTACCATGTGTCGTATGGTCCGCCACGTCAGCATCCGTATGGACTATACAGTCAACACATTTTTTTCCCCTGTTTGTTGTTTTGATCAGAACGCGATATCTCTCTCATACCACGTCTGTTTGAACCCAAATGAGTTGTGTTAGGTTCATTAAGATGAGGCCTACGCTCCCATTCAATTTGAAGTGATTCCAAACACTTTAAATTTTGAGCAAAATTTGATCCCCTAGATCATTCTTGGAGCCTAACAGGGAGGTCTCCATCCGAGCCAGATGTTAGAACATAAGATTGATCATATTCTCCAAGGATTATATCATTCCATCAAATAAAATCCGCCTCGGATTATGCAGTCTATGGTTGAGTTGGCGCTGCAAACTAGCGTTGCGAACTAGTTAAGGAAGAAGGTTGTAGGTTGGATAGGTGGCAAGCATCCTGGTGCAAGTATGAAATTACCAACATCAACTTCATAGCCATCAGGTAATCCATGAGATTTTTTATCTTTTTTGGAGGTCAGGAAGGGTTTGGATAATTTATTCTCCTCTGGCGCTATGAACTGGATTAGGCGCTATGGATTTAGACATGTGCTACAAAATGTGCTGCTGAAACTCTGTTTTAAGACTGATGAACTGGCATTTTTGACTAGTTGACTTCCAGGAGGATTTCCGAGTGAACCAAGATGAATTTTAAAAATACAAAGGATGTTATTGTCAAGATATGTACCGAAGAACATTAACCTCTTTCATTTTTCAAATAGGTGTCACGGATTGGGAGATTCAAAGGAATCTTTGAGCCCAATATTTTCAGTTTTCGTGATTTCCTGTTTGAGACATGTTTTTGTGACACCTATTTCGGTCAGCTAGAGATGAATTTAACACATCCGAGAGAGGTTTCTCTTCATAATGATCTTATATACAAAAATGTCTCTTAGATTTTACACAGCTATTATGGTTTGATAATTACAAGTGGCGTTTTGAAGCCTATTTTTCGGAATTTCGCTTCCTAAAAAGAAGGAAATTAGTTAAAACGTGTCATTTTCTGTTTGTAGTTGTTTCTATTTTGGGAAAGGGGTTGGATTTAGAATGGGTGAGATGGAAAGGACCTATATGGATATATATTCATTGTACAATAAGGTAAGACGGTTGGACTCTTGGCTGGAGGAGCCATTTCTATTGTTCCTGGGTGTAAAGACTCTGAATTTTGTTTTGCAGTTCAATGCAAAAGTTATCTCCTTCAAGAGTTTGAGATTCATCATAGTGTTATGTTTGTCTTGTAAATTTCCTATGTTATATTCATTACCATTTATTGTTAATATCTTTCTAGTATTTGACTGAGAGGAAATGTTTGGAATTCATTCTAGTTTGATGCTCCATTCATACAATAATATTGTGTTGTTTGTAAATCACTGGTTCAGAATTCATTCTTGCTTAGTGCTTTGTTCTAGTAGTTTCCATCTATGTATGTTATTCTGAAGATACAATAAGAATTCATCCATGGGTATATTCTCTTACTGTGGTGGAATTCCCCCTCTTTTCAAACTCTCATTTCATAAACTCTCAATTGTTGAACATAGTGCTTACTTTACCTCAAACCTTCAGAAAGAAACCAACTAGCCATTGACTGTTAAGGCATTCAGATTTCAGGTTTTGAATCCATTTCCCAATAATACCTTTTCCTTGCTTTTCCTACCAAATTTTATAAAAACAAACCTGTTCTTATCAGAAATCCGACCTTCTGAATGTTATTGTTGAATATCTTTTGAGTCTTAGAGCCTTTTGGCCCTTGAGAGAGCCCTCTCTGATTGTATAGGTAAGAAATACAATCTAAAGTAGGTTGAAATGGTTACCTTGGGGTTTCCTTGATATAGCCCAAGGAAAATAACAAGTGATAACAAGAGCTACCAGTTTCTTCTCCCACCTTCTGGATATTTTCCCTGGTTGTTCCTTCCCTTTGGTCATGATTCTTTCCTCTTCTTCGTTGGCTTTGTTTTTTGGAAAAAGTTTCCTCTGCTTTCAGTGTCATTTGATAAGCGTCCTCTAATTTCCTTACAATCATCAGGATGATATCATCTTGTATCTCATAGCTCAGACCATTTATGTACCTGGCATTCTTTTCTTCATCACTCTCATGATGTCCTGCTCAGATGCTCAGCCTATAAAATCATTTTGTGTATTCCTTTACTGTCAAACCCTTATGTCTCAGGTTCTACAATCTCCTGAACATATTTATCTCATAGTCCTTGGGTATGAACTTAACCTTCATCTTGGCTACCATCCTATCCAAACTATTAATTTTCTTCTTACCCTTGCTCCTTCTGTTAGCCTGTAGTTCATCCTATCCCAACTCTTAATTTTCTTCTTACCCTTGCTCCTTGTTTAGGTGGCCTGTAACATGATCACATGTATTCGGTGGCAAGCAGTACTCAATGACATTAAATCAAAAGAAATATGATATTTATTCATACTTACCAATCTCATCCAAACAAATTTAATGTGAATTTGATATTTATATATGTCACTCAATGTTTTTCGATTTTGCATTAACACGTAAAACAAAATGTATTGTGAAAAGCATAGAAAAAATCATTTTTAACAAAAAAAGGTTGTCCTTTCAGTCGAAACGCGTGGTTTTCATGACGTGTAGCATGATCATATGTGGTTAGTGGCAGCGTCATTGAATGAAATGAAATGAAATCAAAAGCGAATTTAATATTTATTTATCTCATTCAAAGTCAGTGGTTTAGTCAATTTGTATTTCTTTTGCGTATTGCAATGGTTTTAGTATTTCATTCATTAATAGAGTTTCATCATATTACTCTTTGTGACATTTCTATGTTATTTTCTCTACTATTGTTATCTTCATGTCATTCTCATTATAATTCATATTAGTAGTTGCCCATAAAACATTCACCACTATCACTCTTACCTTTTAACTGGGCCACTAAAGTGGGCACCCATCTCTCTCTGCATAATTGTTTCTATTTGTAAACTGCCCTCATTAGTTCAGCTTAGCAGGGAAATTATTAATAAAGATTAACATGATGTTTCGGTTAGGAAGTGATCTAAATAAAAATCAAAACAATAATTGTCAGTCAGAAATAAAGTAGCAAGTTTCTTGTTGTTGTTATTGTAAAAAAAAATCACCCAATCTGATAAAAGGGGTGTCTTCTTGCTGAAATAGAAAAAATGGTCTTTACTTCTCATTTTCTAGTGTTCTTCTCTTCTCATTTGTATTTGTTCAATGTTATTTCTTGTGTATCAGTATTGTTTTTACTGCATGTTAAATTTTATAGATAGAATTATGGATCAATTGGTATCAGATCTTGGATCCAAGCCAGCTTCTACTAAGTCACAAAATTCAGAAGAGAGACCATTCAAAAAAAAAATTTCTTAGCGACAAGTGTCCTTCTGAGGAATTTCAGTACACATTCCTCAGGGTACTAGGCTCCTTCTCAGTGTGCCCAGGAGTTTCATTCTTCTCAGCACACCATCCAATGACAGATCGACATCTGTGGTGAATGAAATTATGCCGTTGTGAAGAGAACCATCTATAGAGGATTTTGCATCCACTTCCACAACTCCAATTCAGGATTTAACAATGGCTCTCCAAGATCTACTCTGTCTGCAACAACGTCGAGCTCCAACACCCATGCAACTCAATACACCCTTCCAATTACCGAAATTTGCGAGCCAAATGAATGGCGATAATGTTTATTCTTGGCTTTGCAATCTTTCCACATACTTTTGTACTTTTCCTGAGATGACATAAGGCATGAAGCTTCAAATAATTCGTATGCAACTCGAGGGCATTGAAAAAACATGGTGGGATACTCATATGGATAATTATTCCTGGGTCATGGACAGAGGTGACCCGATTGAGACACAAACACCACACATTACGATGTGGGATGGATTTTTTCAGGCTCTCAGAGAGTGCTTCTACCCACCGGGCTATCGCCAGAACCTCCTTGCCAGATGGTTGCAGCTCTGACAACTTGTCAATCAGTCCATCCAAGGATACATTGACATCTTCTGCAAATTGTGCATCCAACTCCACATCACTGATCCCGAAGAGGTATTGATTGCCAAGTTCAATTCTTGTTTATTTCTAAGCATTCATCATGAAGTAGATATGTTTGACAATGCTTCCTTGGAAAAGGATTTTCTTCGAGCTTTGGTTGTGGAACATAAAGTGGTACCTCAACTTCGTTCTTCTCAAGCTCACAATCCTTCCACCCCTGGTAATTCTCCTACTCTCCCATCAACTAGCTCACAGTCCTTCCCCACCTCATCTCGTAATGCACCCTAGTGTTATTTCCATAAGACCAATTCACACTCTTCTGCCAACGGTTGTGCACTTAAGAATCTTCACCCAAACAAAACTTTGTTTGTCGAGATTTCTCTGACTAACTCCCTTGGAAATCCTGAGGTGGTTTCCCTTGATAACCCTACTAAAGTAGATCCATCCCTCATTTTAATGACCGCCAATGAACTAGGCACAACTACTATTCCTCTCTTTATCCATAATAGCTAGATCAAACACAAATTTTCCACCCTCATTATGGACAATGACAGCCAAAAGAACGTCGTCTCACAGGACTTGGTACAACTCCTTCAACTACCTACTACTCCACACCTAGCCCCATACCAACTTGGTTGGGTAAAAAAGGGTGGCCCTCGTCTCACATTTTCTCGATGTTGTGTGGTCACTTTCGCCATTGGTCCATTTCATGATATTGTCACATGTGATGTCTCCCCTCTGGATTGTGTAGAATTCTTACTAGGCCTCCCCTACCAACAAGCTCGACACGCTGTACACCATGCCAAATCCCACCAATATCATCTATAACTGGATGGTTTCACTTAAGTTCTCACATCATCTTCTCCTAAACCCACTCCGTCACTTATCGACAAAGAAACAATTAAGCAAGTCAATATCAACAAATGTGTCTCCTTGTGCTTATTGCGCTCTATTAAACCTGATAATTTGTCCACTCCTACACCTTTGGACATGCTCCCCTTGCTAGAATAATTTGTTGATGTATTTACACAGCCCACAGGATTACCTCCATCTCACTCTATTGAGCATTCCATTGACTTCATACTTAGCGCATCCTTACCCAAGGCCCCTTCCTACTGCCTTGTGCCTCGAGAAGCTTCTGAAATTGAATGCCAAATTAACCAACTTTTGGAATCCAACCACATAAATCCTTCATCGTTTCACTGTGCATCCCCTGCCTTTATTATCCCAAAGAAATAAAATTTTGAGTGGTGCCTTGTAACTAACTATCATTCCCTCAATAAAGGCATTGTTAAAAACCGATATCCCCTTCCCCAGATTGAGGATTTGCTGGAAAACCTATAAGGGGATTTCTTCTTCACTAAGATGGACTTGACAACCGAGTGTCATCAAGTGCACATGCAGACATGAGACACATGGAAGACATCGTTCAAGACCAAATTTGGACTTTTTGAGTGGCTGGTAAAGCCATTCGATTTGATGAATGCACCCACCACATTCATGCGCCTCATTAATGACATATTTAGACCACACCTGGTTAAGTTTGTTTTTATTTATTTTGATGATATTTTGATCTTCATTAAATCTTGGCAAGACCATTTTCAACATGTGTGTAGAGTGCTTGAATTATCGCGCAAGCATAAGTTGCAGGTGAGGGAAAATAAGTCCTTCTTTGGAAAAACTTCTTTCCAGTACTTGGGCTTCATAGTGGATACCCAAGGTGTGCACCTAGATCCCTCATGGGTGCAGGCTTTGGCATAATGGCCCACTCCCTATAATACACATGACCTCAAAAGTTTCATGGGGGGAATCAATTTCTATAGAAAATTTGTATTCCACTTCTCATAATTGGCTTGACCTTTGCATCAATTGTCACATCAAGCAAATTTTCGATGGACTCCAGAGGTTGAGCGTCATTTTATGAAATTGAATAAAACATTATGTTAAACCCCTGTTATAGGATTGTCGAACACAAATTGACCCTTTGAGATCGAGACAAATGCATCTCAATTCACCATTGGGGTTGTAATTAAATAAGGAGGTCATCCAATAGCATATGACTTAGAGACTCTTACAAAAGCGAGAGTCAATTAAAACATTTATGACAAGAGTTTTTTTATCTTGGTACATGCACTCAAGCAATGGAACTGCTACATTTTGGGTAAATAACCCATCCTTCATACTAACCACCATCCGTTGGTATTGATCAATTCCCAAAGTAAGATGTAGTAACAATGCCATTTAAAGTAGGCACCGTATCTTCAATAGTTTCACCTAGTTATTAAATATAAGAAGGGGACCTCCAATAATATGGCAGACTTGTGAAGTCGCCCCCCAATGAAGGCTATGCACATTTTAGAAGTGCGTTGTGCAGGTTATGATGGATGGAAGGGAATTTATGCTACATATCCATGTTTCGGTGAAGTTTGGCATGCTTTGAAACAACCTACAATCATCAACTAGACTCTCTTTCTAGACTACACCATTCATGAAGGGTGGCTCTACAAACTCAATAAGTTATGTGTGTTGCAGAAAAAAGACCATCTCATTATAATCTGAGAATCACACGCCTCTTCTTGTGGTGGGAATTTTGGCACAACCAAAACCATCCTCAATCTCCAATTCCATTTCTACTGGCCTGCACTATCCAAACATATGGAAAGATTCATTTATACATGCTCCCTCTATTCACAAAGTAAACCATCTAACCGTCTGCATGGTCTCTACCAACCTCTACTAGTTCCTTCTTGTCCATGGGAATCCATTTCCATGAAATGTTTGAGTGGTCTCCCTACCACATTTCACAAGCATGATACTATTTGGGTTGTAGTTTTTCATTTCTCTAAGATGGATCTATTCATTCCTTGTCATAAAACTGCAACAACTGCACACACTGCTAACTTATTTTTCCACCATGTGTGGCCCCATTATGAATTACCCAGTAGTATCATTTCAGATCATGACTCTCGCTTCCTCAATACCTTCTGGCGTACTCTATGGTATTCGCTCAGATGACAACTCCATTTTTCCACTGCATTTCACCCTCAAACTGACAACCAAACAAAGGTTGTCAACCATACTCTAGTCCACTCTCTTCGTAGCTACTTTGCCAAAAACAAGCAGTGAGACTCTTATCTGCACATCATTCAACACAGTTATAACAGGGCCACCCACTCCTCCATTGGCTTCTCACCCTTCGAGGTTTTTCTAGGATTTCATCCAAGTGCGCCCTCATAGTTACCACTAACTCATGCATCCCTAGGGTCTACACGAAAACAATAAGAGCAAAAATCAATGTAGAGTTTCATCCACAACATTGCACAATGACATTCCTAAGTAGCAGAGGCATTGCAAGTAGCACAAGAGAGCACCAAGAAGAGGCATGATAAATGACACACAAGATTGGTTTTTTATCCTAGCGATCGAGTGTGGATATCACCAGACAAGAACCGCTTCCAAGGAAAACATCATAAGCTCCACCCTTTGCACTATGGTCCATACACTGTGATCGAAAGGACTTGAGAGACTGCCTATCATCTGGACTTACAACCACAACTTGGCATCCATGATGTGCTCAATGTCAACAATCTTACGTTGTTTGAGCCACCACTCCTTGAGGAAAATGTCACGATACATCATCCAGTGGACAATATACCATATTTTCATCCACCTTTTCTCACATGCACCATTCTAGACTCTCGGACTCACAACACTTGCCAACAACAATATGTTTCCTACCTTGTGGGCCGGAAGGGCCAAAAACCTATGCAGGCCAAGTGAATGTCTCCAACAACATTGCAATGTTCTTTCCCTCACTTTCTGGCGGAAACAAGAATGCTTCCAGATCTGACTAGGAAGGAATTGGGCCACCAAAGTGGGCACCCATCTCGCATAGTTGTTTCTATTTGTAAATTTCCCTCGCGAGTCCAGCTGAGCAGGACAATTCCTAATAAATATTAGCATGATGTTTCTATTAGGAAATGAACTAAATAAAAAGTGAAACAATGCTTGTTAGTTAGAAATAAAGTAGAAAGTCTCTTGTTGTTGTTGTAAACAAAAATCACCCAATCTAATAAAAAGAGGTGTCTTCTTACTGAAATACAAGAAATGGTCTTTACTTCTTATTTTCCAGTGTTCTTCTCTTTTCATTTGCATTTGTGCAACATTATTTTGTGTGTATCAGTCTTGTTGTTACTGCATGTTAATTTTTATAGATAGAATTGTGGATCACTAACTTATCAATTTTATCAAAAGAAAGTTAGAGTTACTTGTTGATGCTACTCATGTGGTTCTGAAGTTGTTCATGGATTGCATTAGCTGACTATGTGAGGGACTTGATAGATAGAATTACTTCATTCATCTTGTCTTCCATTATGAACGTGCTTTTAACTATGAGTCATGCAACCATAAGAACAAATATTGAGTAAGTACACCAATGCAATTAATATCATGAGAGGATGTTGTTGAGATAGGTCATTGTTAAGAGACTCATCTAGTATAGGTCCACAAGGTCCATTTGAAGGGTTACGCAAGAACTATATCAACATGTTTATCATCATGAGAGGATTATTTTGAGATATGTCTCCTATAATAGTCTAGTTTGGTTGGGGGCATTTTTTTAACTCTTTTCAAGGTATTTACTCTTGCTTGAATATTATTATAATGATGAAATTCTCTAATTCTTTATATTCCAAGTATGTAGGATTTTTTCTACTTGTGTTGTAGATGATAAAGTTTGCAAGGTTCTAAGATAAAGGAGTGTTAGGTGTTATAGCNGTATTTACTCTTGCTTGAATATTATTATAATGATGAAATTCTCTAATTCTTTATATTCCAAGTATGTAGGATTTTTTCTACTTGTGTTGTAGATGATAAAGTTTGCAAGGTTCTAAGATAAAGGAGTGTTAGGTGTTATAGCTTTCTGATATACTTGAGGGTTTCCAAGAATAGTACTCGATCGATCTTTCAAAGTACTAAATAAGGAGGATCAATTGAACCTTTAATTGTACTATTCAATTTCCTAGTATGTAGGAGTGATCTCCACGAGTGTTGTCCTCAATGTACTATAAAAATAAGATCATTGATGTGTTTATGTAAAGATCGTTTCATATGTACCTAGGAGTCTTCCATTATACCCAAGGACATGTGCAAGTTCAGATATGTATATAGATTTTTTCTAATGTGGTAGTACTTGTCACGATCAACATAGGTGTACAAGGGCATCCTAATATGGGACTACACTTGTATTCACTAGTTGTATGCTTTCAAACCACATTTTTACTCATTGAACGATAGGTTGTGTTAAAATATGTTGTAATACATCTCTAGCCTAAAAATATTTCTATGAAGATTAGGTGCATATTGGCACAAAAAAGTTCTTTGATACCACTTGTGGGGTATCTTTATTGTTGAAATAGAAAAACCAAAGAAATATTGACAAAAATACAAATGCAAAAAGAAAATAAAATAAAACCAAATTTTTGAAGTTGCAACAATAAACAAATATTTATTGATATTCTAAATATGAAGCAATGATCACATGCCTCTTCGAGAATTTTATGAGAAATTTCACCCTACAGACAAGTTGAACTCCCCTTTGGACCAAGACCCCTTCTTTGGTCCAAAGGAAGAAGAAAACAAGTGGTTACTACTTCCTTTTAGATCTAGTTACTTAAACTATAGATAGAAGAAGGGAGACTTACTAGTTTCTTGAAGTTTTTCCTCGTTGCTCCAATTCCTTCAAAAACCAAAGAGACCTGCAAACAAGAGGAAACCAAACCTTTCTACTTCTACTAGATATCAATAGGCAAGAACTAAATCTATCTACATTTGATTTTACATAAGCATAGACATTATAATGAACAACATAATGAAAGGAATAAACCAAGTTGATATTAAATGGAAAGCCAAAAGAAGGCACTTACAAATCACGTTTGATGTTGCAACAATCTTCTCTAATCTCTCCAGTCCATCCCTTGCATGAATGTCTTGAGATCAAAATGATGATGCTTCAATGAATTCCTCTCCCCTTTTCACCTTGAATTGCCTACATTATATAGGGTTTAGAGGCTTAACCACCATGCCATATTTTGGGAAGCGGTTGAGGATATGACTCCATGAAGTGGGATTTTAGCCTAAGATAGTGCCATGGGTTATGATTCGACCCAAACAAACCCCATATCCTTTAGAGTTGGACCTTAGAAAAAGGTGGAATTCCATAACTTCCTCTAACCACATCAACAATCCCTCAAAGAAGAGTACATATTGTTGCCAATGCTCACTTATAATGGAGTAGGGGGCATTGATAGGAGATCAACACTCCCTATACATGGGCATGGGGCATTGAATTTCAAAAACCTCCAAAAAATGGTCAAAATTCCAAGTAAAAGGCATGGTTCTGGCTTTGAAATGATGGGTTTCTTCCTCCAAAATGACTTAGGGATTATGACAAATGTTCTTTAATGGTGTCGAAGGGTTATGACACTTAATAAAGTGAATGCAACACTTAGTAAGGTTCATAAAACACTTGACAAAGTGCATGCAACACTTAATAAGGTGCATACGACACTTTACGATAGTTGCGACACTTAGGTGTAAATAGATGTGACACTTAAGTGTGACATTTTGATGTGTAACATATGCCCCCTAAAGTGTGAGGTCAGAAGAGAAACCGATGGCCAAAACACTTTACAAAAATATCGATGCAAGGGTGTTGGAGTAGGAGACCCTGGAAGAAGTTGCAAACAACCCTCAAACAATATATATGTATCATTCCCGAGGTAGGCATACTTATGCTCATAATACAAACTGACTCAAAGCATGGATGTCAACCAATACACTGAGGATCCATGAAAATAATAACTAAGGATATGGCCACCAAACACACAATGTGGATCCATACCTCCATGACTCAATCAGGTCGTAGCCACAAAAAACGTATACAATGGAGCTACAATATGACAACAACATGGCCACAAACTAACACAAAGTTGATCTATGTGACAATGTATATCAGTAAGATTATTCTCCATCCCAGTTTGGGCTAGGCACATAACACTGGTTACTACTTCCTTTTAGATCTAGTTCCTTAACCTATATATAGAAGAAGGGAGACTTACTCGTTTCCCGAAGTTTTCCCTTTCTTCTCCAATTCCTTCAACAACCAAATAGACTTACAAACAAGAGGCAACCAAACCTTTTTACTTCTACTAGATCTCATTAGGTAAGAACTAAATATATCTACATTCAATTTGACATAAGCATATACATTCTAAACCAAGTTGATATTAAATGAAAATCCAAAATAAATCACTTACAAATCAAGTTTAATGTTGCAACAATCTTCTCCAAGCTCTCCAGTCCAACCCTTGCATGAATGTATTGAGATCAAAATGATGATGCTTCAATGGATTCCTCTCCCCTTTTCATCTTGGAATGCCCTCATTATATAGGTTTTAGAGGCTTAACCACCATGAGATATTTTGGGAAGTGGTTGAGGATATGACTCCATGAGGTGGAATTTCAACCTAATATAGTGCCATGGGTTATGATTCGACCCAAAAAAACCTCATCTCCTTCGGAGTAGGACCTTAGAAAAAGGTGGAATTCCATAACTTCCTCTAACCACATCAACGCTCCCTCAAAGAAGAGCACATAGTGTTGCCAACACTCCCCTATAATGGAGTAGGGGGCGTTGATAGGATATCAATTCTCCCTATACATGGGTAGGGGGGCGTTGACCTTCAAAAGCCTCCAAAACATGGTCAAAATTCCAAGTAAAAGACATGGTTTTGGCTCTCAAATGACAAGTGTTTTCCTCCAAAATGACTTAGGGATTATGAAAAATGTTCTTTGATGGTGTCAAAGGTTACGACACTCAATAAAGTGTATGTGACACTTATTAAGGTGCATACGACACTTGAAAAAGTGCATGTGACACTTAATAAGGTACATACGACACTTTACGACACTTGCGACACTTAGGTGTAAATAGATGCGCCACTTAAGTGTGAAATTTTGATGTGTAATAGAGAGGACTATCTTCTATTGAGCATAGCTCCAATATAATACCAATGGATTGACACCCAATTAAGCTACTACTATAAATAGTTTATATCTACTCCATACCATAACGAGACTAAATATTGTTGATTAATTGGGTTGGTTGTCATTTATGTCAACCCTTGAAGAAAGTTCGATAGAAAATTATGGTAGCCCCAACAATATGATTAAGGGAATTCAATTTGATTGATGTATAATGGTATGAAGTTTAATATATTTGTAGGTAAGACTAGTCTAGATGGATAGCACATGTCATGCCATTTTCAGTGATATGCATAATGTCACATAACTCCTCACAGTTAGAGAGTTATGGCCTGGTGAAGTGGAGAACACTCATGAGTTATCTGGAAGGTCAAAGAAGTCAAATTAATTCTAGAAGATCCTAGAAGAAGTTGACTAGTCAAGTGGGTGAAACTAGGATTTAATCATTGGTATAGTTGTTGCATTAGGAAAATAATTAAAAATAAATTAGTTGCAACAAAACGTTGTGAGTTTGGTAATTATGGTAAAGTAGTTGTGATGATAAGATTGAATAGTCGAAGTGGTTGACCAAGAAATAAATTAAATAATAAAGCGGTTGCAACAAGAAGCTTGTTAAGGGAAAAGAAGTTATAAATTGACTAATTATAGAAAAGTTAGTTGCAACAAGAAGTTGTGAGTAAAGATAAATTATTTAAATAATAAAGTAGTCAAAGTGGTTGCAAAGATAAATGATTTAAATGATAAAGTGGTTGCAACAAGAAGTGGTGAGTTTATTATTTATGGATAAGTCAAAGTGGTTGAAAAAGAAATTAATTAAATAACAAAGTTAGTTGCAACTAGGAGTGGAGAACTTACTATTTGTGGAAAGTGGTTAAGTTAAGTGGACAAAGTGGTTAAGTTAAGTGGAAAAGTGGTAAGAAGTGGGTTATCCCTAAAATAATGAAAGTGTGTTAAGTTGGTTAGAAGGTAACCCCTTGAGGAAGCTACATGGAAGTATAAATAAGAGAGAAAGGCTCTCCCATTAACACCTATTTAATATCATTGAATATCTATTTTGTGAAAATTTATTTTGGTAGGTATTATTGATAGAGAAAAATTGTGGTAGGAAACGTATGGAAGAAAAAGTGTGGCAGAAAAAGTGTGGAAGAAAAAGTGCAGCAGAAAAATTGTGGCAAGAAAAGTGCAGTAGAAAAATTGCAGGAGGAAAAGTGCGACAGAAAAACCGTTGTAGAAAAAGTTTGGTAGAAAAATCACGACAGAAAAAGTGTGGAAGAAAAATCGTAACAAAAAAATCCCTACAGCAAAATCACGGCAATGGAACACTACAAGAAGAAAAAATCTATGGTTTTCATATGTGTAGTGTTGAATTTATGAACCTGGTTAAGGGTTTGCCTTGTAAATCTATTGGATGCCCTCTTGGAATTTTAGGGCTTGTTTTAGAGTTAATCTGAGGCAGATGTACTGAAGTTTAGTATTGGTTCATGTTTGAGGGTTTTTGGTTGAGGTATGTTGCTGAAGTTATTGGTACAGATAGAGGTTGTTTAACAGTGAGGTTCTAGCACATGGTTTGAGGTGCAAACTTGTAGTATAGTGTTTGAGATATATGTGATCATATAATATTGGTTGATGAGTATACAATGACATGTTTC